>JAYJMB010071498.1:0-23916 GCA_036873735.1 Pouteria campechiana | reverse complement strand
TACTCTACTAGATTCTAGCTTTAAGTGGCATAAACAAGTGTCCTTAACACTCTTCTTGATTCCAGCTCCAGGGGGTATAATCACAGTGCTCCTAGTACTCTTCTAGATTCCAGCTCCAGGGGGTATAATCACAGTGCTCCTAGTACTCTTCTAGATTCCAGCTCTAGGGGGCATTTACAAACAGCTCCTATCTGTACTCAGACAGTCACAACTCTTCAAGAGTCTAGTCACAACCACTAGCTCAAAGAATAAGAATTGAATATCAAAAGTTTAAGCCCAGAAATTTCTCAATAAGTACAGGAGAAGGTTTCTGAAGGTTGAATACAAAAGTAAATGATCCTCCCAAAGGTAGTTGAGAGCCTTCAAAGAAAATTGAGGAAGGTTTGAATCCAAGGCTCTTGAATCTTGAAGAATTGCAGAAGGTTTAGCTTAGATCAGTAAATGCTCTCAAGAAGGTTTAAATGATTTTCTCAATTTGCATCGTTAGCTCCTTTTGATCCAATGATGCTCCATTTATAGCTGCTTTGAATTCTTATCATTAGTGGTAAGTGAACTCCATTAATGATAGAAGTCAATCTGATTGGCACATTTTGAATTCTTTGACTTTTGCTAATTCCTCATATGCTAAAATGTCTATAGCACCGACCTTGGAGAAGATATTTTTTGGTTTCTCAATAAGCTCTGGTCGAGAATTAGTGTAATGGCTACTGCTTTTATCATTATAGAAAGATCATTATTAATGCTTGGCAAAGACTAACAATTCATTTTAACCATTCCTCATCTTTTACTTATGATAGATGAAGTATCTGTCCAACTGTCCATAAAACAAAATTCCTTTGTCTTTGTCTTTTGTGAGTGATAGACGAATCATTCTTTCTATTGCTGCAAGATGAATTTCACCACTCGAGTTCTTTGTTTGTTGCATTGTAGAGGTATAAATGTCTTATTGCTTTACCGCATCATCTGTTGGGTTTGTCTGTTGTAAGTAACAGACAAAGTTTTGATTTACAGACAGGTTTTCTTCACGCCTTTGTCTAATAGAATATTTCTCCGCTTATCTGTTAACACTACATGATCACTGAGAAATCTTTTGCTTGGCTCCTTACTTCTTCCACTTTGTCTATTGATAGCAAATGATCATTAGCTCACTTGAGATATATGAAGTTTCTGCTTTCCCATACGATTCTTGCATCTCTGCTTTGTCTGTTGATAGCAGATGGAATCTTTTATTCTACTGAAAAGATCTTCACTTCTTCCGACTTTGTTTGTTCTCATCAGACGACCTTTGACGTAACTATGGCTTGCTTGTGGTAGATGAAATCTATTGTATACAAATTGTCTTACATCCGTCAGATGTAGTTTTCAATTTTGACAGACGGATGGAAGCAATTGAGTCCTTTTTATTCGTGCTTTGTCTGTTACTAGACTTCTCTTTTGCTTCTTTACTTGCTCAAGCCTTATTGCCATAGAATATGTTTTCTGTGCTCATTTTTGTTAAGACCTGCAACTTAATTTTGTATGCTATAAACTTGATAACAACCATTAATACATAATATTCAATCAAGTTTTATTTTTCATCAAAAGCATGCATTCATGTCAACACCTTCTTCCAAGAATGGTGTTGCAAGCTTTCCTGCTACAAGTGAGTTTCTCAAAAAGACAACTTTTTGATGGGAGAAATTAGAACGGTCTTCAACATTAATAGAATGTCAACTACCTCCAATGGGCAGAAGTCTTTGAAGCAATATAAAGGTAGTGCAGTGTCAACGAAGAAGGTTGAGCAAGCTAAGAGAAAAACAAGAACAGAGCTCAAATGAGTAACACCTCTCTCAATCAGACTATGCTTCCTCCTAGATAATTAATCTCCATTGCGCGGATAGATAATAAGCCAAACATTCTATCATAATCATATACCTAAAGCATTTATATCTAATAAGCTTCAATGAGATATCATTTTATATATGAGCTTAATCTTTGTACAAATCAGCCTAAGAAAAGAGGCAATGTCATGTGCAAAAAGAGTGTTGTCAAATCAGCTATGTGAGTTAGTGGTGAACTCAAGAAAACCACATTGTATGAGTTCTTGGTGAGCTCCAAAAAACCAACAAGTTTACTAGTGATCTTTAAAACTAGTAAGTTTCATGGTGAGCTCATAAAAACCAGAAGAGTATTGGGGACACTAGTTTACGCCCCTTGGAATTTGAATAAAAGAAGAGTGTCAGGGACACTTGTTTACGTCCCTTAAAGCTAGAATCTAAAAGAGTGATAGGAGAACTTTGTATTTACATTATATGGGATATAATGGAACCCAAGGCACAATGAGTGTATGCTCAAAAGAGTGGATGTAGGAATGGGGTTCCCGAACCACTATAAAAATCGTGTTGTCTGTGTATATGTGTGTTTTTGCTTGCTTATTTTATCTTTTTGTTTTCATTATTTATCTTATAATACACCACACACAATCACAAGAAGAGGAAAATGATCTAACAAGGGGTTAAGAAATAAAATTTTATAAACCCAATTCTCCCCTCCCCTCTTAGATTAAGCCATACTTCAGGAACCCAAAAGAAGCACCAATAAAATTGATCAAAGGGATCGATCCTAAACTTGATATCTGGGATATATATGAGTAGGACCATACTGTGTAAAAGCTACTATTTTGAAAAGAATGGAAATCAAACTGTCATAATATATGGTAGAAATGAATATGGCATAGAAGGAAGAGTGATAATGAAAATCTTGAACACTATATAAGAATGAATCGTCTAATAGCAAGGAAACTGAATGAATTAGGAGAGGAAGTAACAAAACTAAAAGAGGGAATGCTCTTAGAAAAGTCTATGAATCTAGAAATTCTTCTTTTATGACTATAAAGACTTCTTAATAAAATCACAAATGTATACATTACTGAATCTATGTTAATCTACCATAAATATCTAACAGACAGATGTGCGATTTCAAAACCTTCAATAGCGAACATATAACATTTAAATGTCATTTATGTAATATAGGAATTAACTTCTATTGAAACATACAACATAGTGAAGTTTACTTCATCGATGAATCTAAAATCACATGCATAAACTTCATATGATATCCCCTTTTCTAGCCACTATAAAGTAAACCAATCAAAGAAAGTGAGAAGAAAGCACGATAGAAGAAATAAAACAAAATATTAAATCATGTAGAGCACATGCAAATGAATCCACACACATAATAAGTTGGTATAGAGTACCAGAATTCCCAATTAAAAGCTATCACAAATGATGGTCAAATTATAATACCTCACAAGGGCATGAATGTAAAGCAGTACAGTGTGCTAAAGAAGGGTTGATCCCATTGATAACTATCAAACTAATTCAATTATGTTTAGTTACTGAAACTAAGTTGTCCTAAATCAACAAGATAAGTTGTAGACTAATTAAATAAAAGTGCAATGTAAGATAAGAGAAAATAATGGCTTAAGTAATGTAAAAATAGAATTTAGGTTGTAAGAGTCTAGGGATCTGACTTCACCACTTAATGATATTTAGTGTTGTTGAGATGTTGGTATCAATTCAGCATCCTGGGTTCATTCTATTTACTATATGATTATTATTGTTAGTTATCTGGGTTCAAATTAAGTATTTTCTCCTACTCCAATTACTTATGGCATGTAGTCTAATTAAGATTAAAAACTCATGAAGACCAAAAGAAGAACAAGTAGATCATTTAGCATGTGGCGTCTACCTTAACCATCTACTTAGTCATTCAAAAATGCATAGTACATGGTTTAGCATACCATGTGCTCAAATATCATCAGCTAATTCACATAATTGGTTATCAAACAATTAAATAAATGAGATGATTGCATTAAAGATAATAAATGAAACAAGATGAATATGAATTAATGAACCAGCAAACTCTGTTAACAATAAATATCAAGTAGGGCTACATCTTAGCCCCAGAAAAAGATATTTAGTTCATGCTAAAAATGAAAAGAAAACACTTTGAAATATGCATGATAGCAGAACTTGAAATCTCTCTTTCTTCATTGGAGAACTTCTCATGTCCAACTCTCCATGTCAAACTTTATTCCTTGTTGCCTTTAAATAACCCAAGCAACAGGTTTTTAATAGAGCTTTTCCAGTATACAAAAAGATCCTCTTCTAATAATAACTCATATTTTCCCATGAAAATATAGCTTCCAAAGCATTATAGTGCATAAAAATAGAAGTTCTTAAAATAACTGAGTTACTACACATTGTGGGTTTGCAACACTTGCGCTTAGAAATCAACTTCCAATAATAACTTCACATCTCAAATTCTAAAATTTTGCAACATCTGACACATGGAAATTGGCTTCTAATAACAACTCAAATTGAGCATTAAAAAATAATCTTCAACTTCTAAAACCAACTAGTGTTCCATTTCCAACTTCTATTTTCAATTTTGTCCCTTTAAAATACTCTGAAATCCTCAATTTTACCTCTAAAAAGTGCTACTAAAAATCCTTCTAAGCTTTAGAAAGTTCTTTCATGTTAAGCTACTTCAAAAATTCTGAAGTTCAAAATTTTGACTGACTAAGAAATTCTAAAGTTCAAAATTTCACTGCCGCAGAAATTCTGAAGGAGCTTCAAAATTTATAATGATCGAGCTTTGGAAACCCTTTAGAATACTGTCACTCTGTCACACTTTTGAGATTAATACTTCATGACTTCAGAAGTTCTATCACACTTCTAAGAACTTCTGCTACACTTCTGAAGGTATTTTTAAACACCTCATGCAATATGGACGTAGTTCTGTGCACTTCTCAAAATATCAGAAACATTTCATGTTGCACTTCCGAGAATGTTAGAGTCTACCTTAGAATTACCTTTGTTACACTTCTGAGCACTTCAGAACTTCACTCAAAATTCTTTAGAAATTATGTTATCCTTTGCTACACTTCTTAGAAAACTTCAAAACTACTCAGAATCTATTTAGCAATTCTTCAGAAACTTCTGTTGTACTTCTAATGTTATTTAGAACCCATTCAGAACTAATTCTTCATATCAGAACCCCTTAAGAGATTCTAACGCACTTCTGAAGAGTAGGCTACTTCAAAATTTCTGAGATCACCAATTTCAACCGCGTCAGAATTCCTTCAAAATTTCTGACACACTTCTAAAGATAACAAACTCATCCAAAACTTCCAATGACTGCAAAATCCTCCAAAACTTCTGATAGTTATAAGATTCTGAGATAGATAATTTACTTCTTCAGAAGTTTTGATGTTTATATTCATTGCTAAGAAATTCACTTCACTTGGTTAGAAGTTTTGACATTAATACTTTGCAGCTTCATAACTTATGATGTTACGTCATCAGAGATTCTGACGTTATGTTTTCACTTCTGCCAAGTACCCAATTTTACTTCAAATGTCGAAGGAACACTTCATTGAAATGTCACAACACTCAAAAATCCTTCAACCTATCTTCTTTCACTTTTATCTACAAATAAAAATAATAATCAACATAAAATTTACTTATCAACTAATAGCCAATTTAGCATAGATTATTGGAAAGTGCTTATAAACTACTAAATTTACATTAAAAGAGGGTCGAAAACGTATGTGAATTTAAGCAATAAACATGGTATATTATGAGCTCATCAAATACCCCCAAAATTACCTTTCGATCATCCTCGAGCAAATTAGCAATCTGAACTCATAAATTAGTTAGGAAAATTTCTCTCAAACAATCAGTAACATGCCAAACAAATTACCCATATGCACATAACTCAGAAATCATTCAAGATACTTGCCGAGTAATCTCATGAGACTCATGCTTCATCAATCCTTTCATGAAGTGAAAGTGTATGTGTGTGCTGTGTCAGTCTCATGCTACATGAAAGCTTTTTAGTTAACAATGTTTAAATCAGTGATTCTAATGATCTTTACAAAATACCCCATAAGCTTGCTTTTCTTAGTCCCTCTCCACTAATGTAAACAACTTTGTTCACTTAGATCAATAGGTCTTTGTTAAGCTTGTAATGGGGCCTTGGGTTTGGCTAACAAAGAAAAGAAGTAAGGATTTACAAAGTAAGAGTTAATAACTGAATTGCACATGAATGTTTATTACTCGTATTACTATCACACCCCGAAACTTATTTTCTATCTAGTTCATTGGAATGTGATCCCCCCAATTATAGGCTATATTACTACTATACTTCCAACTTATCTTCTTTTGAGTTCATGGATAAGTTGTCCCCCCAATTATAAAATGATTCCTTACTTAATCCCTTTCTTTTGTCCCTTTTTCTTCTTTTTTATGGCATTCTTCTTTTAAATTCTCCCAAACTTAATTTCTTTTGCATCACTCATACCTCTCTAACAACCATATGCATAGAATATATCTCTTATAGGTCAAGCATGATTTTTCAGGTTGAAATGGTCTAGATGATGAGGCTCAAGAAACAAAATCGAATGGTGGTCTTTTATATGCATTGCTTATGCCATTCTTTCATTAACATTCAAAGAGGGCACTAGCGATAGTGAATCTAGTAGGTTAGCTTGAAATGCTCAAACTAATCAAAGAATTCCTAAATTACTTCCTAGTAAACATGTTATCTAGGATTTATCCTTGAGGGATAGTCAAACAAGTTTTAGCATGCTTATGTAAACCAAAACAAATCCCTGAATTCACAATATCATCAACTAATCCATGTAAATTTCGCACGATCATAACATAATACGCTAAAAAAATTTATCAATCATAAAAAGAAAGACTTATAAAAAAATTAATGAATCACAAGGTAGCATCTATCCTTCTGTCTAAATCATGTGCAGTGGTATTAAAAAACTCAACATATGTTACTGATCATTAAGGGAGAATCCATCCTATTCAATTTTAGCATTATAACATAGTTACTCTTAAGATTTTCTTGGCTAAGTCATTAGAAAGTGTAGCTCATGGAAATTATACATAATTTTGAAAAAATTTGCCCAAAAACTAATTGCACTTGAATGCAAATCTAAATACACTTGAATGCAAATCCAAAACAGCCCCCAACTTAAACTTAACATTGTCATCAATGTAAAATAATGAAAGAAATTTAAGATCAAGGACTTCCTTGAATGAAGTGCATTCTCATCCTCTTTTTTTATGATTGATATGACATCATCTAAAATTTTTGGCAGTTTTAACACTTGGAATAGCATATGCAATCCTCTAAAACTTCTATGTATTGGATGGAATTAGATTTCTCCTTTTGGAAAACACACAGTACACCAGAGATTAAATTAAATCTTTCCTAACAAGAAAGAATACCAATAAAACAACTAATCTAATTACTAAGAAAATAAAAAAGTTTAGAAAAAACTTGGGTTGCCTCCCAAGAAGCGACTTATTTAATGCCTATACAAGACAAACTCCTTCACGGATTCTAAAATCCAACATCTTCATTTAGTTGCATTGGCATGACATCTCTGACATATCTCTTTACTTAATAACCATTAACCCTAAACTTGTTCCCAATCCTCAAATTCTTCAACTCCATAGCTCCATGTGAGAAAACTTGAATGACCAAGAATGGTCCAACCCATCTTAACTGCAATTTCCCTAGAAATAAATACAAGTATGAGTCATAAAGCAAAACTTCCATTCCAGGTTCTATGCATATTTTGTGAATGATTTGATCATGTATCTCTTTATTCGCTCCTTATAAATCTTCGCATTCTCATAATCTTCATCTTGTAACTCCTCTAGTTAATTCAACTGCAACTTTCTCTCTTCACCTACTTTTTGTAAATCAAAGTTCAGTTTCTTGATTGCCTAGTATGCTTTGTGCTCAAACTCCACAGGTAGATGACATGCTTTTCCAAAAACAAGTTTGTAAGGACTCATTCCTATTGGGGTCCTGAATATAGTCCTATATGCCCAAAGTGCATCATTTAACTAAATTGCCCAATATTTCATTGAGGTGTTTACCATCCTCTTTAGAATTGCTTTAATTTGTTTGTTACTTACTTCAACTTGTCTAGAAGTTTGTGGACGATAAGGTGTTGCAACTCAATGAGTGATATTATACTTTTTCAACAAAACTGCAAATACCTTATTACAAAAAATGAGTTCCTCTATCACTAATGATTGCTCTTGGAGTGCCAAACATGGAGAAAATCCTATCTTTCAAAAACTTTAGCATAACATTAACATCATTAGTTCTAGTGGCCATTGCCTCAATCCACTTAGGCACATAATCAACAGCAAGCAGAATATTCTTGTTTCCATTGGATGTTGGGAATGGCCTCAAGAAATCAATGCCCCATATATCAAATAATTTAACCATAAGATTACCTATGAGTGGCATTTCATCTCATTTACCAATGTTACTTATTCTCTGGCAACTATCACACTTTGCACAAAAGGCATGAGCATTCTTGAAAATAGGTTGCCAGTAAAAACTAGATTAGAAAACTTTGAGAGCAGTCTTCTTTCCTCCAAAATGCCCTCCATGGTTGAATGTGTGACAACGTCTCAAAATGCTTAATTGTTCATCCTCTAGTACACAATGTCTAATGATCTGATTTGGATATAGTTTGAACAGAATTTGATCGTTCCATAATTAATGTTTTGCTATAGACAACAACTTCCTCCTTCCCTACAAATTCAACATAGGATTAAAGAATTCCTTAGCTAAATAATTACAAATATCAGTATACCAAGGTTCACTTCCTTTTATAGAAAATATTTGCTCATTAGGAAAAATTTTATTGATGGGAGTGTTCACTTTGTCTTTCTATTGCACAAAATTAGTCCCTTCCACCAACCTGGACAAATGATTAGCTACAACATTTTCACTTCTTTCTTATCCTTGATTGTTAGATCAAAGTCTTACAGTAATAAGATCCATCTGATCAACCCTAGCTTGGCATCTTGCTTAGTCAGCAAATACTTTAATGCAACATAATCAAAATAAACAATTACCTTAGAACCAATTAGATATGAGCAAAACTTTTCTAAAGAAAACACAATTTGCAAGTAGTTCTTTTTCAATGATAGAATAATTCAATTGTGCTTCATTCAAAATTTTTCTTGCATAATGAATCACAAGAGGCAATTTATCTATTTTGTCATAAAAATTACCCAAACAGCAAAGTCAGATGCATCACACATAAGCTCAAAGGAAATTGACTAGTTAGGAACTGCTAAAATTGGAGCAAAAGTCAAATTTTCTTTCAAGGTATTCAAAGTAACAAGGCACTCATCATCAAAACAAAAAGCCACATCTTTATCCAACAGGTTATAAAGTGGTCTAGAAATTTTTGAAAAGTCCTTTATAAACGATTTGTAAAAACCTGCATGACCAAGAAAACTTCTAACTGCCTTGACTGAAGTTGGGGGAGGTCACTAGGTAATCATTTCAATTTTTGCCTTGTCCACTTTAATGCCTTTACTAAAAACAAGCTGTCCTAGCATAATTCCCTGCTTAACTAAGAAATGATGCTTCTCCCAACTTAAAGTTAAATTCATTTCAACACACCTTTTGAGCACCAATTTTAAGTTATAAAGGCACTCATCGAATCAATCACCAAAAACAGAAAAATTATCCATGAATACCTTAATAAACCTTTCAATAATATCTAAAAAAATAGACATCATACACTTTGAAAGGTTATAGGGGCATTACACAAATCAAAAGTCATTCTCCGATAAGCAAAAGTTCCAAATGGGAAGGTAAAGGTTGTCTTTTTCTAGTCTTTTGGAGCTATGGGAACCTAATTGTAACCAAAAAAACCATTTAGAAACTTGTAGTAAGTATGACCTACTAATATTTCAAGCATTTGAAAGGGAGAGGAAAATGATCCTTTCTTATGGTAGCATTAAGTTTTCTGTAGTCTATACACATCCTCAACACTAGAGTCATTCTTATTGGTACCAACTCATTATTATCATTTTTAACAATAGAAAAACCAGATTTCTTTGGTGCCACATAAACTGAACTTACTCATTTGCTATCATAAATTAGCTAGATAATGCCTGCATCCAATAACTTAATCACTTTAGTTTTAATAGATTCCTGCATGTGTGGGTTAAGTCTCCTCTAAGCATCGGTGGAAGACTTTGCATCATCTTCCAACAAGATCTTATGCATGCACACTGTGGGGCTAATTCTTTTGACGTCAACAAATGTCTAACCTGTGGCCTTCTTGTGATCACTCAAGACATTCAACAACTTTTTCTCTTCATCAATAGATAAGTCAGTAGCAATTATAACTGGAAGAGTATCACTCTCACTAAAAAAATACATACTTTAAGTTCTATGGTAGTTACTTCAATTCCAGTTTTGGTTATGTGATAATTGATGGTGCTAAAATGGAATTTGAATGTGTCAACACCTCCTTGATGACTTCATCTTCTCTAACTTCCTCTGCACTATCCAAACCTTCTTTCAACTATGTGATTTCTCTATCCTCCTCAATGAATTCTTTAGTTGTAAGCACCAATGCCAATTTATCTTTTATTTTCTATTGCACAGAAGTAGATGATACAAGTGAGTTGAAATCATCAATTTGAAAATAATCACTAGGATCTGTAGGATTTGAAGGTAATGAAAGAAAATTATAAACAGAAAACTCCATAGTCTCATCTAGAATGATCATTTTTAGTTTTCTATTCTGCACATCTATTATTTTTGTAGTGGTCATGAATGAAAGCTCTAAAAGAATTGGTACCACTCTCTCTGGAATGACTTGCCTCTCCATCTCCAAAAAAATAAATTCTGTAGGAATTATTAATTTGTCAATCTGCATTAGAATATCCTCTATAATGCCTCCAGGATATTTCAATGATCTATCTGCAAGCTATAAAGACATTAGTAGGTTTCAAATCTCCTAAACTAAGTTGTAAATAAACAAAATAAGGCATCAAATTAATGCTTGCTCTTAAGTCCAACATTACCTTTACCCTATTTGTACCTCCAATAGAAATTATGATATTGAAACTACCTAGATCCTTGAACTTTGGAGGGAGATTTGTCTGCAGAACTACACTGGCTACTTCTAAAACTATCACCTTTTCATTAGGCTCATACTTATGCTTTCTTGAGGTTAGTTCCTTTAAAAACTTAACATAAGTAGGCATGTTCTTAATCATGTAAAGTAGAGGTAAGTTAATATTAACTTTGAAATCTTCCTAGAAAAGGTATTGGTGGATCATAAAGTGATGGCGGCTTGTAGTTGATCAGAGGGTCAATGATTAGAAACACAACTTTCCTTGAATACACTTCCTCCTCTGCCTTTTTATTCCCTTTGTCTGTTCCTTCAAAAGCTTTAGTTTCATGAATTTCTTCACTAACTTTATGGTCAATTACCTTTCTGCTTCTCAATGTCATGATTGCTTTTGCTTGCTCTAACTGGCTAGGCAACTTCCAAGGTGTATGACTCTACACAGCTTCTGCAATCTAACCCAACTACCCATCTTCTTCATGGATGCCTCCAAGTTCTGAATTCTTAATTCATTATTTTGGAACTGAGTTTGAGTTGCCTGAATAAAACTCTACATGTTTCTTCTAGAGTGGGCTTCTTAGGCTGAAAAGATGTTCTTGCTTAGGTCTGGTTGTGATTGTTATTCCATGAGAAGTTAGGTTGATTCCTCCAACTTGTAGGTATTTGAATATAGATCATTGTGTGGTCACTGATTGTAGAAGTTTATTGCACTGGCTTGCTTCGTCATGCCTATAAAATTTTCACTAGAAGGACAAGCATTATGTGAGTGACTAGTAATACCACATATTCAACATACCTCAGTAGGAGCATTCTTTTTCTGGTTTATTATCATAGAACACAACATCTTCACCTACTTTGCTATCTCTATCATCTATATGGAAAGATCATTGTTAGAGTTTACCTCATACATTCCTTTGGATCTACCTCTAATACTCTTTTGTTGTGAGTTTGCTCCAAGCATCTCATGCAAATTGTATGTCTCCTCTGCAATCTTCTCTCTCATTGCTCCACCTGCAGCATTATTAACCATGGCTTGGCATGGTTGTGTTAGACTATCATAGAAAAATTAATTGAGCAATTCAAGAGGATAACGATGGTGAGGGCATTGAATCAGTAGTGCCTTAAATCTCTCCCATACCTCATGGAATGCTTCTCCTTACATTTCAGAAAAGTGTCAATCTTACTTATCAATTCTAAAGTTTTAGCATGAGAATAAAATTTACCAATGAACTTGTTATATACTGCATCCCATGTAGTTAGTGATCCAGGAGCCATAGACATGAACTAGGTCTTTGCTATATCCTTCAAAGTGTACATGAAACATCTTATATGTAATTAATCTTTAGTTAGACCTTGCAAAGGAAACGTTTTAATAATTGCATAGAAATTACGCATGAGTATTGAGGAATCCTCTACAAATACACCATGATATGAAGGAATCATGTTAAAGTGTATATGATTTAGCTCATAATTCGTCACATTGTCATTTAAAATAATGCAAGAAGGTGACATTCCAATTGTTGGGCATGCAAATTCCTTCATCAGTTGTTGAGCTTGTTGAGCCACTCTATTTTTCACCTTGCCAGCCATCTAAACGTCTTCTTCACTAATGTTTTCCGTCTCTATTTCTACTTTATCATTGTGACCATTCAAGGGCAACAAAACTAGATTCAATGATCATCTTCCTCGCATTCACAGTTTTGCAAAAGAAAGAGAATAGAGCTAAACAACTAGAAATCCTAAATACAATAAACTACAATTATGAAAAAGAAATATTATAATTAAATTAATCAAATTAATTTAAATCCTCATCCCCAAAAATGGCCATAAAAGCTTGATGGTCAAAGTATAATACTTTGCAAGTGCATGAATGTATAGCAGTACAGTGTGCTTAGCAAGGGTCAATCACACAGAGAATGGTCAAACTGATTCAATTATGTTTAGTTACTAAAACTAAGTTATCCTAAACCAATAAGATAAATTATAGACTACATGAATAAAAGTGTAATGTAAAATAATAAAAAATAATGACTTGAGAAATGTAAAATAGAATTCAGGTATTAAAAGTCTAGGAATCTGACTTCACTACTCAATGATATTTAGTATTGTTGAGATGTTGGTATCAATTCAGCATCTTGGGTTCGTTCTATCCACTGTATGATTATTACCATTAGGCGTCCAGGTTCAAATCAAGTATTTCTCCCATTCCAATTATCTATGGTGCCTAGTATAATTAAGATTGAAAACTCATGAAGATTAGAAGAACTTTAATGAACCAAGTAGAATAGTTTAGCATATGGTATCTACATACCTTAACCATCTACTCATTCATTTAAAACAGTAGTACATGATTTAGCAGATGGCATCTACATTAACCACATACTCAAATATCATTAAGCTAATTCACATAATTGGTGATCAGATAATTAAATAAATGAGATGATTGCATTAAACACAATGAATGAAACAAGATGATATTTAATTAATACACCAACAACCCTTGTTAACAATGAAAATAAAAAAGGGCTACATCTTTCCCCTAGAAGAAGATATTTAGCTCATGCTAAAAATGAAAAGAAAACTCTTTAAATATGCATGATTGCAGAATTTGAAATCTCTCTTTCTTCCTCAGAGAACTTCTCACATCCAACTCTCCATGTCAAACTTTGTCCCTTGTTGCCTTTAAATAACCTAAGTAATAGGGTTTTGATAGAACTCTTCTAGTATGCACAAAGATCCTCTTTCAATTATAACTCATATTTCCCTACAAAAATATAGTTTCCAAAGCATTGTAGTGTATAAAAAATAGAAGTTTTTAAAATAACTAAGTTGCTGCACATCGTGGTTTTGTAACACATGCACCTAGAAATCGACTTCCAATAATAACTCATATTTTTGCATGAAAATATAGCTTCCAAAGCATTGCAATGCATAAAAAATAGAAGTTTGTAAAATAACTAAGTTGCTGTAGATCATGGCTTTGCAACACATGCATCTAGAATTTAGCCTGCAATAATAACTTCACTCAGATTCTAAAATTTTGCTACAACTGATGCATGGAAATTGGCTCATAATAACAACTCAATTTGCTCACTTAAAAACAATCATCAACTTCTAAAACCAACATGTGTTGCATTTCCAACTTCTATTTGCAATTTTGTCCTTCTAAAACACTCTGAAATCTTCAATTTTACCTCTAAAATGTGCTGATAAAAAATCCTTCTGAGCTTTAGAAAGTTCTTTCATGTTAAGCTACTTCAAAAATTCTGAAGTTCAAAATTTCACTTCCTCAGAAATTCTAAAGGAGCTTCAAAATTTCTGAAGATCGAACTTTAAAAACCCTTTAGAATATTATCGCTCTATCACACTTCTGAGATTAATACTTCATGACTTCAGAAGTTCTGTCGCACTTCTAAGAACCTCTATTGCACTTCTAAAGTTATTTTTGAACACCTCATCCAATATGGATGTAGTTTTGTGCACTACTAAAAATCTTATAAACATTTCCTATCGCACTTCTAAGAATGTCAGAGTCTACCTTAGAATTACCTTTGTTGCACTTTTGAGTATTTCAAAACCTCACTCAGAACTCTTTAGAAATTTTGTTGTCCTTTGCTACACTTCTTAGAAAACTTCAAAAACCACTCAGAATCTATTTAGCAACTCTTCAGAAACTTCTATTATACTTCTAATGTGATTCTAAACCTATTCAAAACTAATTCTTCATATCATAACCCATTTAAAGATTCTGATGCACTTCTAAAGAGTAGGCTACTTCAGAAATTCTGAGATTGCTAATTTCAACCACGTAAGAATTCCTTCACAACTTCTAACATGCTTTTGAAAATGGCAAACTCATCCAAAACATCTGATGACTGGGAAATCCTCCAAAAGTTCTGATGGTTCCAAGATTCTTAGATAGATACTTTACTTCTTCAGAAGTTCTAGCGTTAATATTCACTACTTAGAAATTTATTTCACTTGGTCCGGAGTTCTGACATTAATACTTTGCTGCTTCATAACTTCTGACGTTACATCATCAAAGATTCTGACGTTATGTTTTTACTTCTGTCAAGTACCAAATGTTACTTCAAATGCTGATGCAACACTTGATTGAAATGACCCAATGCTCAGAAATTCTTCAACCCATCTTCTTCCACTTTTATTTGTAAATAAAATAATTTAACATAAAATTCACTTATCAAGTAATAACCAATTAAGTGCAGTTCATTCAAAAATACTTATAAACTACTAAATTTAAATCAAAAGAGGGTCCAAAATATATGTGAATTTAAGCATCAAACATGGTATATTATTGCTCATCAATAGATAAAAAGCAAAGTAATTATTTAGTTAAAGCATCTGTAACAGCCTTGAGCTCTTCTATTTTTTTATAAGCCTCTACCAACTTTGCCTCAAATGCCTTAATACGATCCATAACCTGCATGTAAGCAATGCAGTGTTTAGTCAAAAGATGATCAGAGTTAAGGTTTTTCCCTCTAGCATAAAACAATTCCTCCTTCAGTTGCTTTATCTCTTAATTCGGAAAGTGAATTTGCTTAGACAATTTGGAATTCTAATCATCTTCATCTATCTAAAACCATTTAGAAGGAGAACTCAATGACACCATGACTGCTATCTATCCTTTATCCATTGAAACGTTGTCTTACTTCTCATCTTCTCTAAACGTGGCATGGAATACGAAGCATCTACACCCCTCCCAAGCAGTGTATTAATTCTATCATTAAAATCTCATAACTACCTGCCTAGGTAATGACAGTATAAGAAATGCAATAGCCACACATACATTAAGAGGAATGAAAGATAAGTGCTTACACATTGGGGACCTAACAAGGATCATGCATTGTCATTAAATGATAAAAATTGTGATGGCATCCTTTGTGTCTAAATGATAATAATGATTTTGATGCATCCCTAACATGAATTGATGAATACCAAAAAACTATTTAAAACCTCAATTATCTAATTATTGAATGCTATCCATGACAAGAACCTGTTCCTTATATTGATAAAACCTTATTCTGTATCATGCTCATGATTTGCATTTGATGAGTCAATTTCATGCACATTTATTACATATGTTTTTAGCTTATTTATTTACAAATTCTTGTCTCTTTAGATGAATTTAATGCTTAATTATTTGATTTAATCAGGTGCTTTGAAGATGAAAAAAGAATAAAAAAAGAAAAGAAAAAGGTTTGTAAAGAAGCAATCACACATATGTAGCAAACGGAGCAAACAGAGCAAGAAGAACCAGGTGGCAAGCAGGCACCATCGGCGCCCATACCGGACCACCACCGGCCAGTGGAGAGCTAGCGCCGGAGGAGGATAATTTGTAGAAATTTTCCACAGTTGTGTATTTTTACTGGCTTTTTGAGGAAAAAATTAGGGTTTTTGTAGCTACTTCCACTTCCATTTTTTTACAGTTTTTCTCTAAGGTTTAGAGCCAGTTTTTTGGAAGATTTCTTATGGAGAAGAAGAAGGGATTGTAAGTAAGAAAGCAGAAACAAGGAATATGTTCTTGATTGTTATCATCCTGTCTTAGAGAGTTATTTTATTTTCTCTTGTGAACTAAATCCCTTTTTCTAGGGCAAAGATGTAGCCCCTTTTTTATACTCTTTGTTATGGATTGTTGGATATTATTAATGTTATATGATCTTGTTTCATTCATGATATTAGTTGCGATGATTTAATTTATTTTATTGCTTGATCACCAATATTATGAGTTAGATTATTTATCAAAGCATGGTTAAGGTACACATCATATGCAAAACATGAGCTCCCTTGAATGAGAAGGATAAATGGTTAAGGTACACATCATATGTTAAACCATTCTATCCAAGTTCTTATGTTCTTGAACTTAATGGGTTTTCAACTTAACTATGCTAAATATCATAGTTAATTGGAATGAGTGAAAGCACTAGATTTGAACCCACACATCAAACCGTAATGATCTTATGTTTGAAAGAACAAACCCAAGTGAGACACTGAATTCAACATTCATTGGCAAAGAGTTGTCACCTTATGATGAAATTGGAAACCTAGACTTCTTCATCTTATTAATCTCTCTACATTTTCCTTAGCTATTTATTTACTTTTATTCTACTAAGCTTCTGAAATTATATCATATTTTATTCAAAGTTTATTTAGTTTTATACTTAGTAACTAAAGATCATTTTCTGTGGGATCGACCCTTGCATTTGCCCATTATATTGCTATATGTCTATACACTTGGGAGGAATTATAATTTGAATCATCAAGTTTTTGGCATCGTTATTGGGGATTGGTTCCAAACTAATTTGATTAAGATTAGTTATAATTATTTTTAATTGTTTCTTTCTTTCTTTTTGCTAAGTTGTGATTGCAAGGAAGAGAAATAGATGGGAGAACATAGAGAAAATGGGGTGGCTCAACAAGCACAATAGCTGATGAAAGAGTTTACATGCCCTACTATAGGAATGTATGAATTGAATTCTAACACGGAGCTTTCTATACAAATGTTGGAGCTTGTCGAGCAAATAAATATGATGTGCTCCATGGTGATGAACTAGAAACAACCGATTCCCGCTAAGGTTTGTTGTATTTGTGGTTTTTCTGGTCATTTATACAATTCTTATTCTTCTAGTTAGAGTTTTGTAGAATTTTTAGGATAAGCCAATGCGATGAATTTCTCCAACCAACCACCCCTTAATGATCCATATCCTGATTGGAGAAGTCATCCCAATTTTTTGTGAAATAATGATTCAAATCAGATTCAATTTAGAATGTGTTTTCAATCAAGAAAACCTACGCTTGAAAAAACACTATGGCAAGAAAACCTACACTTGAAAAAATACTATAGCATTTCATGCAAGCAATACAAATCGAATTCCAGAATCATGCAACCAAATTCCAAAATATTGAAGCAAGATTCTAGAATGTGAAGGCATCCATGAAGATGATAGAGACTCAGTTAGGGCAAATTCCAGGGGCTGTGCAAAGTCACACATCTAGAAAGCTACAAAGTCAGCCTAAGCAAGTGAAAGCAATCACAACATTGGGAGGTGAAAAAGTTGGTGAGATGATTGAAAGTTCTAATGAAGGCTTAGAAAAGGAGGAGATAAAAGAAAAATCTGAACTGGAGTAATTGCCTCATTCTTTAAGATATGCATCTATAGGCAATGATTTATGCTTTCTAGTGATTATTTCTTCTTCTTTTATAGGTATAGAGGAGGACACACTCAAGCAATTCAAAGATTATACTATGAAGTTTGATATTTTCAAGGAGATGGAGTTGTCAAATAAGAATAAGAATAGTCTCAAGATGAATGGAGTGGATGGAATGATTGAGGAGTTTTCAAGAGAGCCCATAAACACAGTTGAAGAAGATGAATTAGAAGATGATGAATCAATCAACTATGTTTATCAACTAGGATCTCCAAAATTCTACATACCACTACCAAGTTTCAAAGAATAGGATCATAGAAAGGCCAAATTTCAATTCAATGATGGAAGGCCATAGATGGCCTGAGACTATAAATAAAGCGCTTCTTTAGAGGCAACCCAAGTTTTTATTTTTTAGTCTTTCCAATTTTCTAGAAGTAGTGATGTTTTTGTATTAATAAAGTAGGCTAGTTGTATTAGTTTAAATAAGCTTACTTTGATTATTAAGTTGTTAGATTACATTTATATTTTCCTATTTGCTATATTTAATATATTGTTGTTTCATGTTTGACAGGATAAATGCATAAATAAGGATTTCAAGCAAGGAGATCAAATTAGGGTGATAGAATAACATGGAAAAGAGATTTTTAAGGCAGCAAAACCATAAGATGAAGGCAGCGACCTGGCATTGCCGGTGCCAGAATTGTTCAAAAAAAAAAAGATTTTTGCACAGGGCAGCGGGGTGGCACCGCTGACACCACCTCATTGCCTCCCTTAATACCACTCACACACATTTTCTCATTTCTGATTACTGTTTGTTTTGCAGAAGGAGGAAATCTAATTTTAGAGGATTGCATATGCTGTTCTAAGTGTTAAAAGGATGTCAAGCTAGCTCTAGAAGAAGAGGATGTGAATGCACTTCATTCAGGGAAGCCCTTGATCTTAAAATTCTTTCATTATTTCACATTGAGGTCAATGTGAAGTTTAAGTTGGGGGGAGTTTTGCATTACATTCAAGTGTACTCAATTTTTGGGCAAACGTTTTCAAATTTAGGTATAATTTTGATTAGCTTCATTTTTTGATGACTTAGCTAAAAGAAATCCAAGAGCAACTATGCTAACATGCTAGAACTGAATAAGGTGGATTCTCTCTTGATGATCAGTAACATATGCTGATTTTTTTTATTACCATTACACATGATTTAGAATGAAAGATCGATGCTACCTTGTGAATTAATAATTCTTATGATAAGTCCTTCCTTTTCATGATTGATGAAAATTTCATTGAGCACATTATGTTATGATCATGTAAAGTGTATGTTGATGAGTTGATAGTGTTGTGAATTTAGTGACATATTTTGGTTGACATAAGCATTCTAGAACTTGTTTTATTATTCCTCAAGGCAAAATCCTAGATTACATGTTTACATGGAAGTGATTTAGGCATTCTTTGATCAGTTTGAGCCTTTCAAGCTAACCTAGTACATTTAGGTCACTAGTGTCCCCATTGAGCCTTATGAGAGAATAGCATATGTAATGCATGTAAAAGACCACCATTCAATTTTATTTTTTTAGCCTCATCATCTAGACCCTTTTAGCCTGAAAATTCATGCTTTACCTATATGAGACATATTTTATACATATGGTTGTTAGAGAGGTATGAGTTAAGCAAAAGAAATTAAGTTTGGGGGGAATTAAAAAGAAGAATGCCAAAAGAAGAAGAAAAAGGACAAAAAGAAAAGAAGTAGTAAGAATTCCTCTTTCAATTGGGGGGATCACATCTCAATTAACTCAAAAGAAAATAAATATAGGGGTGTGGTAGTAATATAGGCCATAAAAAGAAAGAGGAGCAATTAAGAGAATTATATTAAGAGAGAACATTCATGTGCGAATTAGTTATGATCTCTTACTTTGTGAATTCTTATTCCTTTTCTTTGTTAGCTAAACCTAAGGCCACATTACAAGCTTAACAAAGACCTATTGATCCAACTGAACATAGTTTCCTACATTAGTGGAGAGGGATCATGAAAGGCAAGCTTGTGGAGTGCTATGTGAAGATCATTAGAACCACTAATTTGCCCATTATTGACTGAAAAGTATGCATGTAGCATGTAGTTGACATTACACACACACACACACACACATTTTCACTTCACGAAAGGTGAGTTTCATTAGATTGTTTGGTAAGTCTCTTGAATGATTTATGAATTATGTGTACATGTATAATTTATTTGGCATGCTAATGATTGATTAAGAGAAGTTATCCTAATTGATTTATAAGTTCTAATTTCTAGTTTGCTCGAGGACAAGAAAATAAGTAAGTTTGGGGTATTTGATGAGTCAATTTCATACACATATATTACACATGTTTTAGCTTATTTATTTGCAAATCTCTATTTCTTTTAGATGAATTTAATGCTTAATTATTGAATTTTATCAGGTGCTTTGTAGATGGAAAAAGAATAAAAAAGAAGAAAAAAAGGTTAGTAAACAAGTAATTATAAAGATGGATCAAATAGAGCAAACAGAGCAAGAACGACTGGGCAGTGAGCTAGTGTCATCGGTGCCAATACTGGACCACCACTAGCCGTCGCCAGCGGCGGATACTTTGCAAAAATTTTTCGCAGTTGCGTATTTTCGTTGGCTTTTTGGAAAGAGTTTTTCTCTGAGGTTTAGAGCCAGTTTTCCAAGAGATTTCTTATGGAGAAGAAGGGATTGCAAGTAAAAAAGAAGAAAGAGAGAACATATATTGTTATCATCCTATCTTAAGGATTTATTTTATTTTCTTTTATGAACTAAATCCCTTTTTCTAAGGTGAAGATGTAGCCCTTTTTTATACTCTTTGTTATGAATTGTTGAATATTATTAATGTTATATGATCTTGTTTCATTCATGATGTTATTTGCAATTATTTAATTTATTTTATTGCTTGATCACCAATATTATGAGTTAGGTTATTTATCAAAGCATGGTTAAGATACACATCATATGCAAAACCAGGAGCTACCTTGAATGAGAAGGATAGATGGTTAAGGTACATACCATACAGTAAACCATTCTATTTAGGTTCTTATGTTCTTAAACTTAATGGGTTTCACATCAATTATGCTAAATATCATAGTTAATTGGAATGAGCGAAAGCACTAGGTTTGAACCCGCACATCAAATGATAATGATCTTATGTTTGAAAGAATGAACCCAAGTGAGGAATTAAATCTAACATTCATTGGTAAAGAGTTATCACCTTGTGGTGAAATCGGAACCCTAGACTTCTTCATCTTATTAATCTCTTTACATTATCCTTAGCTATTTATTTACTTATATTCTATTAAGTTTCTGAAATTATATCATATCTTATTAGAAGTCTGTTTAGTTTTATACTTAGTTACTAAAGATTAATTAAGCCAGTTTACCATTCTCTATGGGATCGATCCTTGCATTTTCACACTATATTGCTATATGTTTGTACACTTACGAGGAATTATAATTTGAACCATCAGCATTCTTCAAGTATCCAACACTATGTCTAAACTACTTTATATTGATTTTTTGTATATGACAAAAAGGGGGAGAAAAATGTACGACTTGTGAGAAAAAAAATGAAAGTTTAAATTACAAAAAAGGGGAGATCAAAGGATTACAAAAATCAATTATTCAGGGAGAGATCACTAAGTAAATCTTTAACATATTCCTTAAACTATTATAAGTCCTCAAGTTATTGTTGAGTCTTATCCTCCTAATTAGCTTGATTTTGGTGATGAATGTAATTAAGCAACTAAGTTTTGATGATGAGCAAACATATGAGTGCAGAGTTAAGCTACTAACTATTTACTTTCTAAGTGATGCCATGTTAATCTATTAAAATAAATTAAGGAGAGTAATTGCTAAGCTTAAAGTGTATATTATCAAACATTCAAAAAAAGAAGATAATTTAAATAGAAAGAATTAGCAAAAATTCCAAGTTTAAGAAATACTTCAAAAAATATATAACCCTCATCAGAAGTTACTAAGAATCTCATCAGAAACTCAGAACCAACTTTAATATTAATTTCAATTATCCAAAGTATTTCAAAAGCACTCAGAATTACGTTAGAAGACAAATCAGAACCCCTTTAGAGATAAGTTATGAAGCTTAGAAGTTCAAAATTATTCAAAAATACATCAAGACTTCTTCAGAAGCAAGACAGAATCTCTTCAAACAAAAGGCATAATTCTCAAAATTAACTCAAAGGTAGACTCGTAGAATCACCTCAAAAGTAATATCCCCTAAGAAATGACTTGTTTGCACTCAAAAGTTCACCAGTAAGAACCTCTGGATATGCTCAGAAGTGAATCAGAACTAATGCAAAAGTAATAGAGAA
Organism: Pouteria campechiana; assembly: GCA_036873735.1. Taxonomy (NCBI): domain Eukaryota; kingdom Viridiplantae; phylum Streptophyta; class Magnoliopsida; order Ericales; family Sapotaceae; genus Pouteria; species Pouteria campechiana. The sequence continues at coordinate 1,426 of JAYJMB010071498.1, read as the reverse complement.
TGACATTTCTGCACACAGAAGTTCACTAGTAAGAACTTTTAAATACGCTCAAAAGTGAATCAGAACCAATGCATAAGCAATGTAGAAAATGTTTCTGTAATTAAAAGTTCAACAAAAAGAACTTCAGAAATAATACAAAGGAAGCTTATGCATTCAGAAATAACTTAGAAGCAATGTAGAATGTCAATCAAAAGTTTATCAAAATTCGAACCTCAGAAAAGCTTCCGACTTTTAGAATTGTAATAGAAGATCAATAGCTAATAAAAGAGATTGAACACAAAAGATGTTTATGTGCTCATAAGATTTTCAGAAGTATCTCAGAAGATGTTTAGAGGCATTTTCCAAATGCCAAGATTCAAGAAGAACATTACAGGAAAAATGTAAACTTCAGAAAAACCTTAGAAGACCTTTAGAGACAACTCAGAAGTTGTTCAAAGGCACCCTCAAAAGGCCAAGACTTAAGACGTTTATCAGAAACAAAAACCCAATCATTCAAAAATACTTTAGAAGTTTCTCAGAAGCAAAAATATGATGAATGAATGAGTTAAAAACAAGATTAAGCCTTCAGAAGAATCTAAAATGATTAACCATGTAAAAATGGTGTCGTTGCCGCTAGCTCAGAAGTTCAACAGAAGAACCTCAGAAGTTCTGCATTAAGTGTACAACAGTAACTGATAGATAGATATAGCTCAAAATTTTTGAATACTTATCATGAAACTTTGTAGCTAGACAGAAGAGGAAAAATGTGATGAGGTTTTAAATCTACTTTTTCAAATGGTCGGAAAGCTACCCAAAATGATCATTATAGCTAGAGTTTCTTCCACAACTTATAAAAGGAAGATTCAAATGTCTAGGAAAAGAAGATATGAGAACAAGAGATCAGAAAAATTTTACTCAAGCATTTACTGAAGCTATCAGATTTAACTCCATGAGATCATCTCCATTGCACAAATTCCAACAAGTATTCAAAGCAAGTCACTCAACAACACTTGGAGTCTAATCACTATTATTGTTTACTACTATATTCATTGTTTTTATCACTACACTTAATACACTTTACTTATCAAAAGGCATTCACTTCTGTACACGTTATTTATAGTGAACAACAAGTAGGGAAACTTGCTAAAGTTTGTATAAGTTATTGATGAGCTTTGAAAACTATCTTGTATAAGTTGTTGGTGAGCTTTGGAAACCAATGTATATAAGTTGTTGGGGAGCTTTGAAAACCAACTTGTATGAGTTTGTTCTTGAAAACTAATAAGTGTTAGTGTAACTTGAGCTTAGCAAGAAACGTTAACTTAGAGAAGTGGAGTAGGTACAAGTTAAGGGCTGAACCACTATAAAAATCATTGCCTTAATGTGCGGTTTGATCTTTCCAATTTTATTTCAGCACTACATTCTGAACTTGGCTAAAATTTTTAAAGGC
>JAYJMB010071487.1:0-23916 GCA_036873735.1 Pouteria campechiana | reverse complement strand
TAATCATGCTTATCTTGCCTCAATTAAATTATGGGCCATCACTCACCCACTTGATAATTAAACCTCAAATGTTATATTAAAATCCATAAACCATTGAGAATTCCACATAATACACATATATTTATCTTATTGGGTCTTTTATATAAATTTCCAAAATTATTTGCAAAAATAATACACAATTTTCAATTTTATCAATTTAATCCTGTTATTTTTCATCCTTAATTTTTCACCAGACATAGCCTCAGTAATGTCACCATATCTTTTTCATATTATATCCAAATGACATGATTTATGAGGCATTAGAAATAAAACTTTAAGACTTACAAATTTAGTGTAGATATATTTTTCTAAATCATCACACATATATGTCAAAAAAATTAATTAAAGTGGCCCAATAATTCACACTTTACTTTTTAGCAATTTAGAATAGTCTCACTGTTTTGATCATAATTTCTTCATCCTATATCGAAATGATATGATTATTGATTTATTGAAACTATAATGTCAAGATCTAAAACTTTTATGTTGAACATGTTTTCTAATTCATCCATTATCTATGTCAAACAATTAAACATAAATAACCCATTTTCCAAATTTAACATTTTCTTAAAATAGACATATAGTTTTGAGTTTTTCTCAACATTTCCTTTATTTAATTTCATTACTTTCCACTAATTTTGATTTGATTTTACCACATAAATTGTACCCACAAAATATAATAATTTCCTTGCATAATTAAAATGACATCATGTAATTATTAAAACATATACACATTAATTTCCATCTTAAATTATGTATCATGTCAAAAACTTTTCTAAACTTCTCATGCATTTGCACATGCATCAAAATCATAATTTTTCTTGTTAATTAATCATAAAATGCCCAACATTTGGGTTTATCACCTCCAATTTAATCATAACATTATTTTCACATGTGAGTATTAAATTCAGTATGCACCATTTTATCTTGAATTTGACAATTTCTCCTACTTCAAATTAAAATTTCAATTTACTCACCATATAAAATGCAAAATCATAACTTTTCAATAATAATGCATAATTTAACACCACTAGGTGTTATAATACTGCAAGTTTTCCCCAATCTAGATATCTTCTAGTTTCATCACGTGAGATGGATCTGGCTAGTACTTTCTTAATGATGATACATGGAACACATAACATATTCCACTCAAAGATGGTGGTAATACTACTCAATATGCCACTCTACCGATCCACTCCAAGATCTCATAAGGTCCCACATATCTCAAGCTCAACTTGCCTTTAATGCCAAACTGCACTACACCCTTTATAGGTGACACCTTCAAGAATACCTTGGCTCCCACTTGAAATTCCAAGTCGTATCTTTGTGTATCTGCATAACTTTTTTGGCATGATTGAGCAATCCAAATATTTTCTTTAATTTGTGCCACTTTATCTACTATGTCTTTAATCATCTGTGAGCCAACTAATGCACTTTCGCCCACTTCATCCTAATACAAGGGGGATCTGTATTTCCGACCATATAATGCTTCAAAAGGTGTCATCTGAATACTAGAATGATAATTGTTATTATATGCAAACTCAATCAATGTCAAGTACTGACTCCAAGCCCTACCCTATTCAAGCACACATGCCTTAAGCATGTCCTCTAACTATCAGTTCACCCGTTCAATCTACCCATCTGTTTGAGGGTGATATGCACTACTGAAATCCAACCGAGTTCCCATGACTTTATGCAATGCATTCTAGAACTTTGAAGTAAATACCGATCCTCGATCTAAGATAATAGATTTAGGCACACTACGCAATCTCACTATTTCTTTATGATAAATCCATGCATACTTTTTAGTAGTAAATATCATTTTAATCGGTATAAAATGGGCAACTTTAGTTAATCTTTCAATAATCACCCAAATATTATCATATCTTGTTGTCTTTGTCGAGCCTTTAATGAAATCCATAATAATATTTATCCATTTTCACTCAGGAATCTCAATGGGCTTTAATAAACCACTTGGCCTCTGGTGCTTAGCTTTCACCCTTTTGACATATCAAACACTTAGCCACATACTTGGCCACATCATTTTATACCATTCCACCAAAAATGTGACTTTAAATCATGATACAATTTCATACTTCCCAGGTGAATAGTATAAGGTAAATAATGTGCTTCTCTAAGCACCTTTTGTATTACTACAGCTCCTTTAGGAATCCCCACCCGATTTCTATATGTTAGAATACCATCTGTACCCAATAGAAAATCTGGTATTTCATTATTTTGAGCTTTGAATCTCCTCATCTGTGGTTTCCTCTTGACATAGCTTGATTACATGTGTCAAGGTCAATTATACACTCTAGTGACACATCTGTGCAACCAGCCCTTTCATACCAACACATAGATCCAAGCTCCTTAGTTCCTCAAACAACTCTTTCTTCTAGGTAAGCATACATTCCATGCTACTCCTTGATTTTCTACTAAAAGCATCAGCCACTACATTGGATTTCCCTAGATGATAATGAATGTTCAAGTCATAATCCTCCAACAATTCCAACCATTGCCTCAGCCTCGTGTTCAATTTTTTTTGTGTGAAAATATATTTCAAGCTCTTATGATTAGTATACACATCACATTTTTCACTATACAAGTAATGCCTCTATATTTTCAATGTAAAGACAACTCTTGCCAGTTCCAAATCATGGGTCGGATAGTTCTATTCATGTGGCTTCAACTGCCTAAATGCATAATCTATCACATTCCCATTTAGCGTAAACACTCAACTAAGTCCTTTCTTTGAAGCATCATTATAAACAACAAATCCTCACTGTTTAGATGGTACTATCAACACTGGCCCTTCTACTAGTCCCCTTTTCAATTCCTAAAAAGCTTCTTCACAATGGTCGATCCATTCAAATTAGGTTCCTTTACGAGTTAATCTGGTCAGAGGCATAGCAATCATGGAAAATCCTTCCACAAATCTTTGATAATATCTAGCCAATCCTAAGAAACTCTTGACCTCTATCATAGTACTCGATCTAGGCCAGTTCACCACTGCCTCTATCTTATGAGGATCAACTAAAATAACATCTCCAAAAATCATATGACCTAAGAAGGCTATACTATTCATCTAGAAGTCACACTTCTTAAGCTTGGCATAAAATTTTTCTTCTCTTCATTTCTAAAATGTCATTCTCAAATGGTATTTGTGCTCCTCTTTGCTCTTGGAATATATCAAAATTTCATCAATAAACACAATCACAAATTGATCTAAGTAGGGTCTAAACACCCTATTCATCAAGTCCATAAAAACTGTAGTAGAATTTGTTAAACTTGTAAATCAATCTTAGAAAATGGTCTCACTCCTTACAAATGATCCAATAGATCATCTATAAGGGGTAATGGGTATTTATTCTTAATGGTCACCTTATTAACTTCTCTATAATTGATACATAACTGCATGCTTCCATCTTTCTTCTTTATAAAAAACACTGGTGCTCCCCATGGTGATACATTAGGATGAATAAATCCCTTATCCATCAAGTCTTGTAACTATACTTTCAATTTTGCTATCTTTATTGATGCCATTTGATATGGAGCTTTCGATATTGGCCCTACTTTAAGTTAAAGATTGATATAGTATTCCACTTCTCCTTTTGAAGGCAACCATGGCAATTCATCTAGAAATACATTTGGAAACTCCTGCACCACAGGTATGTCCTCCAATGATCTATTTTCTGAATGGGTATCCACAATAGACACCAATTATGCCTCACACCCTTTCCGCACTAAGCTTATGGATCTTATAACTGATATAAGCTTAGGCACCTACCTTTAAGAAAACTCCTAAAGATGATCTCAACCTCATCTAGAGTTCTCAAAGTGACCTGTTTGGTTTTACAATCTACCTTGGCCTCATACTTTGCCAACTAATACATAACTAGAATAATATCCAACAAATCAAGTCAGCATAAAATTGTCTACTCTCAATTGTTATGGGGATAAGGCAACACATCTTAGTAGCCATGCTAACCATTTTCAAGGAGGTAGATACTTTCACAATGTTATGCATAGGATATTTAGATAAACCAGCTCTATTTAGAAATGCTACAGACACAAATGACTGTGATGCACCAGGATCAAATAAAACATATGTCATATAATCACAACCAAAGAGATTACTTGTGACCACATGGTCCATTGCTTGCGCCTCCTGAGCATTGGTTGCCTGTATCATTATTGCAATTTGATGCCTCTGTTCTCTATGCTAGCGCCCTAGTGTCAGATAAGGTCCTCTACCTCCACCCCTCATTGGCAATCCTCCATGCTCTAGTTGTTGTCGCATCCAAGGTTCTACACTTCCACCTCCACTCTGCAAAGAAAGGCAATCACATATAATATGGCCTGGTTCACCATAAAGGAAACACAAATTTGGCTCCTAGGCCCTGATCCTGTTGTTTGCCCTGGCTCCTGACTGTCCCTCTTGCTTATCCCGGGACTAGTCTTGCCAATTGTCCTCTTGGCATTCTAGATATCATTAGGCATTCAAACTTAATATGTCTAGGCTATTTACAATTAAAACATAATTTTCCAAAGAGTGTACCACTTCCCTGACTAGTTTTGGGCTTCTTTCTACGCCCTTGGTCACTATCCCTAGCACACTTTTTGTCCCTTATTCTAGTATGCTCTTCCTCCTCTCACTCTACTATGTTGGTGCATTCCAAGACATCCTCATATATAGTTAACATAAATGGAGCAACATCCCATCTGATAGATATTCTCAAACCTTCTTGAAATTTTTGAGTTGTTTTCATGGAGTTGGTTTGTGCCCATGGCATGTACCGAGCCAATGATCTAAACTACTCATCATATTCCTTAATAGTTCACTTCCCTTACTACAGGGTCATAAATTCTATAGCCTGCCTAGTTCTCTCACTATCTAGCATATAGCGATGGAAAAATCTTCCTCAAAAATCATCCCATATCAAACCCATGCCATCATCATGTAATGTCAGTTTCTTTGCATTTCACTAATGCTCGGCATCACCTTCAGCTTGGTAAACTGCATGAGGAACCTTGTACCCCTCAGGACACTTAATATATGTAAAGACTTTTTCCATCTTGGAGATCCATTCATCTACTACTCTATAATCCTTCTTTCACTTAAATGTGGGAGGCTTCATATTGTGAAAGGTTTTCATATTCAAATCAACCCCAAGTTGTCCTTGGGTTGTCTAAACCAAGTCCACTGCATGTTCTCTCATGTTATTCTACCTCCTAGCTTGTTCATTTGGCAATGTAGACTCCCCTGCCTGTCTTCTCTATGCTTGCACTAGCTCCTAAAGAGTCTGTGCTATACCTATCATCATATTCATCATTGCACCTAATTCTAGCATTACCACTTGCATTGGTGGAACAGTCCTACTATTAGGGCCTAGGAGATCTGGCCTACCCATAGTTGTAGGCAATTGGTTCTCTTTCAACCTTTGGCTACACCATAGCCACATGGCCTTCCTTTGGCTCTTTCAAAATTCCATTACCTTCCTCATTCTGTGTCATCCTCAAGCCATTTTTCTGCTTAGGTTGCTCTTCCTCCTTAGGTGTCTCCAACTAAGCCTCATGGATAACAATTTCTACAGCTCTGGTTCATATAGACTATCTTTCTATCTCTTCCTCCACCATGGGGGCCTTTCCTTTATCCATCCTTTTCCTTGGTGTCATCATTGCACCAATTTAATTATACACAATCATTAAAAATACACATATAGACAATATATTCAATTTATCAACCTAGGGTCTTTAAATTCATTCCCTAGGCTAGTGTTCCCCCCATGGTCTTATAGGTTCACAAACTTGTATTGGGCATGCCATTCTCTTACTCATGTCCAGTAGCCATTGCCATCACGATTCTGGGGCTTATCTCTGATACCACTCTTTGTATCAGGCAACCACTTTGCTCTGATACCACTTTTGTAACACCCCCATCTTAGGGTGCTAGATACTTATATTCTAGAGGAGGATTTGTAGGGTCCCATAGGGTGGCTTAATCCAAGAGCAGAGGGGTGAATCGGGTTTATAAAAATGAATCACTTAACCCTTGTAAGATTACTTTTTCCTTTTTTTGTGCTTGAGTGCTGTGAAATGTAGGCTAAGTAATAAAGCATTACAATGCAAGATAGAGTAAACAATCACACAAGCAAATAACATGATTTTATAGTGGTTTGAGAAACTATCCCTACATCCACTTCTCCAAGATCACACTCTTCTTGTGTCTTGGGTTCCACTATATATCATATAATAGAAATACAATAGTGCTCCCAACACTCTTCATGGTTTCACAAGATCACTAGGAAACTCACTAGTTTCTAAGATCACTAGCAAACTTAATGATTTTCTAGAGCTCACTAACAACTCATATAATGTGGTTTTCCCAAGCTCACCCCAAACTCACTAGTTTCAAAGCTCACCAGCAAACTTGATGGTTTTCCAAAGATAACCACCAACTCTTTGATTTTCAGATTAACTAGAAAAGTAATACACTTTTACAAAGTGTTACATTTAAGCATAAGGGAAGATGAGATCTTTTATAGCTCTAGTATTACAAAAGGATCTTCCCGTAATGTAAAGAAAATGACCATTATGAATATGAAGGTTGAAGCTCAAGAATAGATAATTAAATGTTTAAGCTCCTAGCCATGGGTGGAAGGATTTGCATAAGGTTAAGTACATTTTAAAAGCTTTCCTTCACCACCTTTGAATCCTCTCACCTCTTATTCTTAAATAGCTTTTTAAGAATATTGACCGTTGGAGAAGATGGGTTCCATTGGATACAAAAATGGGAGCAACAATGAATGAAGAAGACCGTTGTGATTTCTACCGTTGGAGTGCATGCCTTCTGATTTGTCTCAAGCTACTGCAATGCCGTTGAAAGAGGAAGATAAGCTATGTCAAAAAATGTTCCTTGTTTGACTTATCACGCTTGGAAAACCTACAATGCTGCTTATTACCAAAAATGGTGACTGAGACAATTCTGCACATTAGAAGCATAGAGTGTAGATGCCACTTTAATGCAAGTCACACGAATCAATTAATCATTCGACAAACTCATAGCCTCTCTTTGTCTCTGCATTTGTCTATCATCAATCTCAAACAAACTTCTCATTGATTTGAATCTACCAGTTAAAGCTTCATGAATATACTTTATCTATAATAAGTAATAGATGAATTCTGGTGCCATAGATGAAGTCGAACTGGTTTATAAATAAACTCGACTTTGTCTTTCCTTCTGCTTCATCAAATGAAGTGAGGTATTTTTCTTTTGCTCCACATTCATTTGTATTAAGTAACGGACAAATTCTAATAGCGTGGATGAAGTCGAACTAGTTTTTCTTGGGTGAATTAGCTCTCCACATTGTCTTTTAATTTATCCATAGTAAGTTATGGATGAATATGTTGGTCCTATATATGATGAATATCTCTAGAGGGGAGGAGTGAATTGAGCAAATAAAAAAAATTATGGCCAAATAAAACTTGATGGGCTATGAGGAAGTAGTGATATAGTATATTTGTAATTTCCTTGTATAACTGCTTCACTTCCAAGTTCAACTTCTCTTAGCTATTCTCATGTCAAACAAGTTATAGTGTATGTGTGTGATGATGTGAGTGATAACATTGTACTTAATCAAGTAATAAAGGATATAAAATAATTATACAAGCAACTAATGAAAATAGTGGAGTGCATGAAAGATAGAGCATGCAAGCACAGACATAGACAACACAATATTTATAGTGGTTCGAGAACCTCGTCCCTACATCCACTCTTCCAAGAGCACCAACTCATCGTGCCTTGGGTTCCACTATATCCCATATAATGGAAGTACACTAGTGTCCCAGACACTCTTCTAGATTCAAGCTCTAGGGGATGTTAACAAGTGTCCCTAATACTTCTTCTGGATTTCAACTCCAGGGGGCACAAACATAAGTGGCCCCGACACTCTTTTGGTTTTACGAGTTTACCAAGAAACTCACCCATTTCAAAGATGACATTTCAAAGATGACAGGCAAACTTGGTAGTTTTCCTGAGCTCACTACTAACTCATACAATGTGGTTTTCATGAGCTTACCACAAACTCACATAGCTAATTTATCACCACTCTTTTTGCATATTACATTGCGTCTTTTCTTAGACTAATTTGTATAGAGATTAAGCTCATAAATAAAATGCCATTTCGTTAAAGCTCATTAGATATCAATGCTCCAGGTAGGTGATTATAATAGAATGTTTAAGCTGATTGTTTATCAGTGTAATGGAGATTGATTATCTAGGATGAAGCATAGTCTGATTGAGAGAGATGTTTCTTGTTTATGCTCTATTTTTATTTTTCTCTCAGCTTCCTCAACCTTCTTCGTTGTTGCTACACTACCTTTATATTGCTTTAGAAACTTCTACCCGTTGGAGGTAGTTTTCTCTCTATTAATGTTGAAGATCATTCTAATTTCTCTTGTTGGAAAGTTGTCTTCTTGAGAAACTCACTTGTAGCTGGAAAGCCTGCAGTGCCGACTTTGAAGAAGGTGCCTTTCTATTTTTAGCAAATGCCGAATGAAGACTTTTCTTGGTTGACTGACTCATTTATTATTATGAAAAGATCTCATTAATTCTGAAGGGATGTAGCCTCTAAAAGTTGCAATCTTTAGAACATAGACTGTATTTCTTTGAATTTCTTTCCATCTTCAGCTAATCTTGACTTGTCCGGTGTACTTTATAAAATTTGCTTTGAATGAGATTTTGATCGAAGAGTGCAGTCAGTGATGTCTAGCAAAGATGACTTCTACTCTTCACGATATGTCATAATTTATATGAGGACTTTATCACTTGAATTTATCCTTTGTAAGTAATAGACAAAGCAACTCTGAGCAGATCCATATTATAGACCACTTCTTGTTGTTAGTAACCATTGTAGTAGTTTACTTCATCTTCTAGTTTATTTGTTATAAGCAATAGCTAAATCGTATAACTGTAGACAAAGTGTCTCTTTTTCACTCTTCATCAGATGATGTTCTTTTAACAAACGAAGTTTCCTTCATTAGTTGAGATGGTTTTATCTATTATAAGTAGTAGACGATCTTTGTATCATGGACAAAGCTTTTACATAATAGACAAAGTTTCCTTTACCAAATGAAGTCTTCTTCTTCTTATCAGCCGAAGTGCCTTTGTCTATTGTAATTAACAGAGGATTCTTCTTAATAGACATGGCTTCTTTCCTAATAAATAAAACATACTTTGTCTATCTATTTTCTATTGAGATTAGCAGACAAAGCTGTAGCCCCTAGACAAAGTCTTCCAAATGGTTCATCTGATGGCTTGTCTAGTGATAGACGAAGGTGTGTAGACAAATTCTCTTTCTAGTCACTCATATAATGGTTGTCTATTAAGTAACAAATGACTCATTGAGGCATGGTCAACTTGCTTCTTTAAATGTTGTCTGATGGCTTTGTTTGCTGTTAGTGATAGACAAATCTTTGTAGATGAAGGTGACAGACAAAGTTTTTCTTCTTTAGCTGTTGTGCCGTTTCTTGTTTGTCTTCTATATTTTCTGTAGAGATTGCAGACAGGTTCCTTAGCCTCTTCAGTTTTTAGACGATAGAAAAATGCTTGAGTAATTTTGTTTTCATTTTGGCTTCTTCATTTATCTATTTTTGGCTCCATTTTGTCTCTGCTTCTACAAATTGAAATTCATCTTCATGTTGCAAACAAGTGTTGATTATTAGGAATTTTTTTGACTTATTCATGGAACAATTTGTCTGAATCTTCCTGAGGCAGATGCTATCTGATACTAACTTTATCTATAGATAATTGAGTTGATTACTCATCCAGGCTTGAGCTCCATGACTACAGATTTCCTTGATGGCTTCTTTTCAAAGTTTTAGTGACATTCTTTTTAATTATTCTTGTCTACTTTTGGTTAGTGGATTGTGCTTGCTGATGCATTTGTTGGGTATGCTATCCACTATAATCAAATTTCCTTCTTGTATGTTTAGACCTGTTTCTACAATGCTTAGGAACACAATTGTTAGTACCGCATTTGTTCACTCATGTATTATTGCTCATTATCAAAACTTGGCTGTTTTCCATATGTACTATTTAGTTCAATAGAATGTACTTGTACAATGAAGTCTACTTTATCTGAGCGGCTACTTGTCTGTGCAGCTTTGTCTGTGCTTACTATGTTGCTTCCTGATTTGTCCAAGCTACTTTGTCTGTGCGGCCTTTAGTCTTTTGGTTGTAGACAAATTAGGATGAGCTTGGTTGATAAGAAAAAGTTCCTTCATGTTATATGCATTTGAGCCACTGATGAAGTTCGTCTTTCAACTTCTTTCTTACTCCATTCCTAATTTGTTTGTCTTTACTCAGACAAAGTTGCTTTTGATTCATCTTTTAATTTTTCCTTCTTTTTCTTAGATGAATTCTTTCTTTTGTTATTCATCTTTTCATTTAGATAGAGTGAAAAGAACATCTTTTATGTTCTGCATTTGTTCGAGTTAAGTATTGGTTGGACAAAGTATACTTGTCTTTTATCTATGCTTTGGTTAGATGAAGTTGCTTTATGATATGCTCATTTGTCCAAGTAGCTTTTTCTTTGTCTTTCTTCATTGTTTGAGCTCTTGATAAGAATACTTCTTCTTACATTGTCTCAAAAAATTTCTTGTTGGTCAAATTAGATAGTCTGAATTTCTCAGACAAACTTTATGCTCCTTGACCATGCTTCATCTTGGTATTTTCTTAACTTTTGTCGATGGAAGTTTTCTCTTAGGATTTTTGCAGACAAAGCAAGCTCCTTATAGCTCATCTTTGAAGCCTCCATTTTCTTCTTCTTCTTCTAACTTTTGAAGATGTAATCTTCAATTTAATTCTTCTGAAATGTTGCAATTGGTTTAGGCAGTTAATTGAGGTTTTGCACTTAAAAATTTCTACACTCACTATGTTATTAGCTTTCAAATATATCATTTAATCAAAATGTATTTATCCTTATGCGTTTTTAAAATATTGTGGAGCAAGGATAACATACATCTTTATTTAAGCACATGATATGATATTTCAATAAAATTAAGTGCTAATATATAATCTGATTATATTTAAGGTTGAATGCATTACTAATGTATGCTTGTATAGTTTAAGCTTTCATTTAAGCTTTCATTTACATGCATACGATCTAAAGCATAATTGCTTATATTTTTTAAGTTTATTAAACATGTGTATTATTAGCAAAAATTGTGTCTATAATTATAAGTTTCGTTGTCATCAAAATCATACATAGTAATCCTAACTATTCCTCCTTTTTGATGATGATAAAACTTGAAGACTTGTGACAATTAAAGTTTGCTAATGATTTGCTAGTGATTTGTAAGCTCCCCCTGAATATCTAATTTATGTAATCCTATGGGGTTTGATAATTTATTTTATAATTCTCCCTTTTTTAGTTTTTTTTCTAATTTTCCCCTTTTTGTCTAATGTTTTTCTCCCATTACTCTTTCTCACAAGTCTCTCCTATTTTTCTCAACCTTTGTGTCAAAGTCAAAAAGGTTTTTTATAAGTTTCTCCCATTTTTCTCTCATTCTAAAACTCCTAGAATGTTAAGTTTGTTGATCCCCTTATCTTTTGTTTAGTTACTTTCCTTAACAAGTGCACAACTTGTAGAATATGAGGTCAAGCATAAAGAATAAGCATTTAAGCATAGTTATTTGACCTCTCATTCAAAGCATAGTCATGAGATTAGAAAAGTTTTCATCAATACATTCATATTAAGAGCATCATTCAAACATTATATAATTATGATTGAAAGGATGTAAACAATTTTTAACCATAATTCATTCATCAAAATCATAATTCTCATATGAAGGACACCAAGCTAATATTCAGATTATTTTAAAGTAGTTTCATGTAAGAAGTTAAAAGCACTAAGGTGACAATGCATGATCCTATTGGGTTCTTGTTTGGGTTTCTAATGTACAACAACTTTTTCTTTGTTCCTTTTAATTTATGTGCTACTTATATACTCCCCTATCATCATTACCAAGAAAATAGTTAGAAAATTTAAAAGATAAAATTACAATGTTTCTTGAAAAGGGTGTGACGCTTTGTATTTTCTGCTACATCATGATTAGATGAGAGCAAGTTCAACCTTTAGAGAATTTGTAGGTACACGAAGTTGAGAATTATTCAAAGATGGAGTAGTTTGGGTTGAAGGTGGTAATGAAGGCTTAAGCCCATACGAACAAATTTGCTTCCTAGAGGAAGAGGTGAAGCAATTAAAAGAGAAGTTGCGATATAACAAGAGAGTAAATGTTCATTTTGATCTTCTTCTTACCCATCATTGTATCACTTATTATGGATCGTATTAAAGCATTAGAGATGCAGTTAAATGAGGCTCATCAAAGGATTGAGGAATTGGAAGCAGTTAAAGATGTCCGTTCCAAGTAGATGTTTTTCTTTTTGTTATAAACTTTAGATGTGTGTTAAAGTTTTGAATTTTATATGAGAACTCTTAAAAATTTTATGCTTGTTATTCTTTTTGTCTTCCATTTGTTAGTATAAATGCATGGTTTAAATGACAAACAAAATTTGATTAAAGATTATGTACTAATAGTTATTATCAAGCATTTAATATGCAGAATCAATTTGCATGCCTTACTAAAAAAAAAACACAAAGAAGTATCAGAATATATTCAAGGCATCATTTTGTCTATCCAAATAGATAGGTGCTCTGAACAAATGCAATGCCAGAGATGAAGTGTCGTTACACACAAAGCTTAAGATGAAAAGGAAACAGCCGAGTCATTGTTCATCTGTAAAAGTGATGTTAGTCTCAGAAGAATGCAAAACAAAGAGCATATAACAAACTTCGTCTATCATAAGTAAGCCATAGATGAAGAATTTACTAAGCTAATGATCGTCCATCAATACAAATGAATATGAAACAATAGAGTTTGTCTTACCTAAGTAAACCATAGACAAATAGCTTACTTTATTTAAGTATATAAGAAGTCATCTTCATCTGTGCCTCTACAATTCGTCTGTTACTTGCCATGGACAAACTAAAAGATGAACCGATGGAAAGACAATTCATTCATGCTAACTAGATTCTTTTGTTACTTGCCAAGGACAAACAAAAAGAGAAGAGACTTTGTCTAATGGACAACTAGATACTTTGTCTAATGTAAGTAAAGATGAGTAATAGACAAACTAAATCATTGGACTTCATCCAACATTAATGAGGCTCTTCTTGAATTAATGAAAGTTTCATCCATTGTAGCATCTCTTGGATGGATAGTTATTAAGAATCAGGAAATTATCTTCTCCAAGGTCAGTATTGTAGGCATTCTAGTAGGCAAGAATTAATCAAAAGACAAAGGATTCTTATGTGCTAATCAGAATGATCTTCTATCATTAATGAAGTTCACCTACCACCAATGGCTGGAATTCAAGGTAGTTATAAATGCAACATTGGTAGATCAAGAAGGAGAAAGAAGAATAATCAAGAAAACATTTTAATCCCTTCTTGAGAGTAATTATTGAGCTAAGCCAAAAGTCTCTACATCTTACAAGAGTCATGAGCATTGCATTCAAACCTTTCTCAACTTTATTTGAAGGCTCACAACCACCTTTCAATAAGATCATTTACTTTTGCATTTAATCATAAAAATTCTTCCCCCGCGCTTATTATGAAGTGTCTGTATAAGTGGTTTAAACTTCGATATTCATTCATTATAATATTCCTTGATCTAGTGGTTGAGGCAAGACTTAAGAAGAGCTGTGATTATCTGGGTGTAGATAAGAGCTATTTATTTATGTCCCCTAGAGCTGGGATTTAGAACAATGTTGGATACACTGCATTTATGCCCCCTAGAGATGAAATCTAGAAGAGGGTTGGGAGCACTATGTTTACACCCCCTAGAGCTGGAATCTAGAAGAGTGCTGGGAGCACTGTAGTCATGCCCCCTAGTGCTGGAATTCAGAAGAGTGCTGGGAGCACTATAGTCATGCCCCCTAGAGCTAGAATTTAGAAGAGTGCAAGGTGCACTGATTATATTTCTGCTATTAGAGATAGTAAAACCCAAGACACTAAGGGGAGAGTGTTCTTAAAAAAGTGGAGTAGGGACTTACTTGAACCACTATAAAAATTCGTTTATCTTATTTACTTGTGCTTTGATTGAGTGATTGGATTGGTTTCTAGAGGGACATTTAATCCTAAAGGGGTTCAACAATATTTTAAGTACCCAATTCACCCCTCCTCTCTTGGGTATTTGCCTAAGCTTTGGGACTAACAAGTAGTGTCAGACTATACCACATAAACACTTAGATCCAATGACAAACCCGAAACCCATCATCCTCTTCTCAGATATTCACCGAGGGGAAATCATCTACCCAGCCACCCCTATTTGATGGAACCAAATTCACTTACAAGAAGTTTAGGATGAAGCAATTCATTATAGCCAATAATATGGAATCTTGGAAGGCCATTGAAATAGGAATCACCCTTCTCACTGTTGGAATAAGTGCATAGACTAAAGAGGAGGACACCTTGGTTGAAACTAATGTTGCAAAAGATATTTGAGATAAATTAGTATTTATTTATGAAGGATCCTCATAGGTTAAAGGGATCAGGAGGAATATGTTGATAGGAGAACTAGAAAATTTTAGGATGAAAGAAGGGGAAAGCATATCAGAAATGTGTGCTACTTTTTCAAAAATTACTAATGCTCCGAAAGGTTTAGAAAAAGAAGTCACAAATTCTAAACAGGTAATGAAGATATTGAGGGCACTACAAAAATCCTAAAACTATTAGATCACAATGATAGAAGAAGCAAAGGATTTGAATGTGCTTCTGGTGGATGATCTCATCATCTCACTGATGTCACAAAAGCTAATCAAAAATAAGAGAGATGAGCCAATGAAGCAAAAGAAAAGTATTGCTCTCAAAGTGACCAAGGAGAGCAGCAATGAAGCTGCATCACAGTCTAAAGATGATATGGCTACATTAGTCTAAAACTTCAAAAGGTTCATAAGAAGCAAGGAGGCAGCACATCAAGGAGACAACCTAGACAATAAAAGAAAATTACTTAAAGAAAGAGAGATCTCCTCACATGCTATAGATGTGGAGGGATCAGACACATGTCTCCTGAGTGTCCTAATAAAGAAAAAGTGAACATGAATGAGAAAGATGAAAGAAGATAAAAAAAACATTTTAAGAAGTCATCAAGAAATCAAGCCAGAGGAATGTATGTGAATGATGATGAGTCATCAGGTACAAGTTCAAGTGAGTTACAATGAAGTTGGACACCTTGCAAAAATATGCTGCATAGCGCACATGGAGAATGAATTAGCAGACCAAATTTCCATCCAAGAGAAATACACAACAGAGCTGGAGGCAAAGGTAAACTCTTATTATTCTTATAGTTCTAACTCTTCAAGCTTGAATAGTACTTGTGCCAAATACAAAAAGTTTGATGAGTTACAACAATCATAAAACTTTCTCTTCAGTGAGTTTGAATCACTTGGCCAGAAATTTACTCGACTAAAAAGACACTTTGATGTAACTTCAGAGTAAATTCTATTCCGGCAGAAAGAAATTTATCTCTACAAAAAGAGGTTGGAAATCTGAAAGAGATAGAGATATTAAACAGTATGTTGAGTAAATTATCCAATCCAAGAGAATTTGTCACCAAGTTCATGACAATGACTGGTCAAACTAGTAAAAAGGGACTTGGTTGTGAACATTCAGATGATGAAAGTTCACAAAAATTTGTTGGAGAGTCTAAGGGTATGAACCTTGTAGAAGAAAAAGAACATTGTTCAAACATTAGAAGGTTCATAAGATATTCCTAGGCAAAGAAACCAATAGAATATAATGCATCAAGTAGAATTTCAAACACTTGCTATTTCTGTAATAAAATTAGACACAAAGTCTATAATTACTATGCCAAAAAGATGCAAGGAAAAGGTGCAAAAATGAGATGAAAACCCAAGGATTATGCACAATCTTCTAGCACACACAATTCCACTAACATTATTGGACCCAATACTTGGGTACCAAAAAGGTAAAAAGAATATTTGCTTTAAATGCAGATAAGGTGAAAGCTATGTTTAGTAATTCCTGGTTCATAGATAGTGGTTGATCAAGACCTATGAATGGAAACAAGAAGTTGTTTAAAGATTTGAAGCTAATAAATGGCAAAATAGTTCCATTTGGTAACAATGACAAAGGTGTCATCAAAGAAATAGGTAAAATTTATGGTTTATTCAATACATGCATAGAGGATGGACTCAAGCACAATTTGCTAAGTATTAGCCAATTATGTAACAAGGGTCACAAAGTTGTGTTTGAACCATCTACATGTGATGTATTCAATATAGACAACAAGCTATTGTTCAGAGGAAAGAGGTATGAAAATATTTATCTAGTACAACTAGATAATATTGTTGGAAAATGCCTAATTGTAGTTAAAGATGAACCATGGTTGTGGCATAAAAGGATGGGACACATCAACATGTCAAATATCAATCTTTGGGGAAAAAAGGATCTCATAATTGGTCTACCTAAACTAAATTATGACAAAAATCAGATATGCAAATCTTATCAATTTGTCAAAGCAAACCAAAGTGTCCTTCCATCTTAAAAATGAGGTATCCACATCTAAACCTCTGGAATTATTAAATATGGATCTTTTTGGATCATCGGATTTTATCACCCTTGGAGGAAAGAGAAATGTATATGTCATCGTGGATGACTACTCTAGACTCACATGGTTGATTCTCTTGACTTGCAAAGATAAAGCATTTTCAATATTCTCTATATTTTCAAAGATACTTCAAAATGAGAAACAAATGTCAAGTGTGTCTATTCATAATAATCATGGTAGTGAATTTGAAAATAAAAAATTTATTAATTTTTGTGACCAAAAAGGAATTCACCATAGTTTCTCATCCTCTAGAACTCCTCAACAAAATGAAGTTGTGAAAAGAAAGAATCGGACAATTTAAGAAATGGCAAGGACTATATTAAATGATAGTAAATTATCTAAAAGATTCTGGGGAGAAGCAGTAAGTACAGCTTGCCATGTATTAAACGGGGTTACCATTAGACCAATTTTAAATAAAATCCCATATGAGCTTTGGAAAGAAAGAAAACCCAATATCTCATATTTTCATTCCTTTAGATGCTCGTGCTATGTATTGAATAATGGAAAGGATAATCTTGGAAAGTTTGATCCAAAAAGCAATGAAGCTATCTTCCTCGGTTAGTCTTCTAATAGTAGGGCATTTAGAATATATATTAAGAGAACACAGACAGTAGAAGAGTCTATACATGTTAAATTTGATGAAGCAAATGTAACCTCGAGAAATGAGTATGATAGTGATACAAATGAAGCTGCAACTAATATAAAGAAGCTCAGATTGAAAGATCAAGAAGATGACACAAAATATAAAGATATGCAAAATTCAAACATTGAGAAGGTAAGTACAGGTAATGTTTGCTATCAACCTCCCACTGACTTGAGATTTATTAGTGCCCATCCTAGAAATCAAATTATATGTGATATCTATGATGGTGCTAAAATAAGAAGATCCATGCAAAACATTTGTGGCCACTATGCTTTCATTTCTATAATTGAGCCCACTTATATTGAGCAAGCTCTAAGCGATGAAAATTGGATCATTGCAATGGAAGAAGAGCTTAATTAGTTTAAAGGAACAAAGTGTGGAAATTAGTTCCCAAAACCAAAGAATGTTGATATAATTGGAAATAAATGGGTATTCAGAAAAAAACTAGATGAAAGTAGATTGGTTATGAGAAACAAAGCAAGGATATTTACTAATGGGTATTCTCAAGAAGAAGGAATTGACTTTGAAGAATCTTATGACCTAGTAGCAAGATTAGAAGCAATTAGAATACTACTTGCTTTTGCATCCTATAAGAATTTCAAATTATTTCAAATGGATGTAAAGAGTATATTTCTAAATGCATATTTAAATGAGGAAGTTTATGTAGAGCAACCTTCTAGTTTCAAAAGTGATGATCAATTAGATTATGTCTATAAGCTCACCAAAGCATTATATGGTTTAAGACAAGCTTCAAAAGCGTGGTATGAAAGGTTGAGTAAATTTTTAAGTGATCATCAATCCAAAGAGGAAAGGTTGACACTACTTTATTCATAAAAAATGTTGGCATGGATATCTTGATAGTTCATATTTATGTAGATGACATTATATTTGATGCTACTAATGAGGATCTCTGCCCAGACTTCTTGAAAATCATGCAAGATGAATTCGAAATGGGCATGATGGGAGAGTTGAACTACTTCCTTGGATTGCAAATCAAGTAAAGAGATGATGAAAACTATATTTGCAAATCCAAATACACTAGAGAAACATTGAAAAAGTTCAAAATGGAAGGAATTAAAGCAACAAATACTTCAATGAGCACATCCACAAGGTTGGATAAGGACGAAAAGGGTAAACTTGTAGACCTAAAGCAGTATAGAAGTATGATTGCTCTTCTTTGCCTTACTATATCTAGACCAAATATTCTATTTAGCGTATGCTTATGTGCTAGATTTCAGTCTAGTCCTAGAGAGTCTTATCTTACTGTAGTGAAATGAATTTTTAAGTATTTAGTTGACACACTAAATCTAGGACTCTATTATCCCAAGGGAACTGGTTTTGAATTAATTGAATATTCAGATGCTTACTTTGGGGGATACTAAGTTGATAGAAGAAGTACTAGTAGAACCTGTCAATTTCTAAGAGATAGTCTAGTATCATGGTTCTCCAGGAAACAAACTAGTGGTTCTCTCTCTACTGCAGAAGCTGAATATATAGCAGCTAGAAGTTATTGCACTCAAAATCTTTAAAACAATAACTTCTAAATTATGGATTGAGCTATAAAGACATACCCATTAAATGTGACAATACTGCCATATGCTTGACCAAAAATCCTATCTTACATTCTCGAACCAAGCATATAGAAATTAGGCACCACTTTATTAGAGACCAGATAGAAAAACATGACATATGTCTAGAATATGTGCCTACAAATGCTCAACTTGCAGATATATTTACTAAACCATTATCATTAGAAGGATTCCCAACATTAGAAAAGAATTATGCATGACTAATGTGAATACATGAAACTAAAATGCTTTTAATGAGGCTTGACTTCATCTTAGACAAAGTAAGCTCATTGGCCATCTTGTCTTGGACATAATATTTATCTGAAGCTATTTCTATACATTGTCCGATTTTGACTTCGTCTAAAT
Source organism: Pouteria campechiana (assembly GCA_036873735.1). Lineage (NCBI taxonomy): Eukaryota > Viridiplantae > Streptophyta > Magnoliopsida > Ericales > Sapotaceae > Pouteria > Pouteria campechiana. Next base: position 4,608 of record JAYJMB010071487.1, on the reverse strand, counting down.
CATACACCTCGCTTTCTTGCTAAAATTAATTTACAATTATTCATATCACATCGAACTCTATCTATAGCAAGACTTTTTCCTTCTCAAAACATCATATCACCTGCCTGGTATTACCCCCACATCAAGTCTATTTTAACCCATGACTAGCAATCCTTCTTTGCACTACAAAGATGAAACTACTCAAAGGGGACATTTAGGACTCCAACATAGTGGAAAGACAAGCAAGTGGTGGGACCTGAAGAAACATTAATTGCTTCTTCAGTTAATCTCTTGGTGCCTATAGCTATCTTCAATTTTTTCTATCAAAAGTATTTCTCTTCAAAATCTGGATTTGCAAACATTATCCTTCAATCTCATCTTTGCCAGATAGCCCTGATTCAAATCTTACCATTTTCTTGGGCATTTGAAGACAAGGGGAATGAAAGTAACAAGTATATTACATCCATCTCTAACCTCTCATCTTCCCATCTATTGTTCAAAACTTAGGTTTCTCACACTTGAAGAAACCTCTCCAAGGTTTGGATGCACATCCCCCCACTGCCCGAAGACCCTCCATCAGGCTCCACCATAATATCCCACTCCATCTCCCCAAACTTAGAATGTTTATCTCTAGGCCAACCTACTTTGTACTCTATGTATACTAAAATGCAATGCAATGACATGTTTGTTTGTTTGTTTATTTCTTTGTGTGTTAGCCAATTTATACTGGGAGTGGTATGTTTCTTTTTGATTATGACAAAAAGGGGTAGAAAGAATTTACAAAATTATCTCAAGGAGAATACAAAAAATTAGAATGTATAATCTTGAACTAATTAGGGGGAGAATACAAATATAAAATAGTTAGGGGAGATCATGGATAATGGCAATTTGTGGAATGATTAAAACTTGAAAAAATACTTTCATCAGAATGCATAGATTCAGGGGGAGATTATCTTTTATGAGATAATTTTTAATCAAGTTTTGTCATCATAAAAAAGGGGGAGAATGCTAGTATAAATGCATGGTTTTGATGACAAACAAAACTTGATTAAAGATTATGTACGATTGGTTATTGTCAAGCATTTAGTATGCTGAATCAAGTTGTAGGTCTTACAGACAAAAAAACTCAGAGAAGAATCAGAATATATTCAAGGCATCAATTTGCCTATCCAAATAGATAGTTGCTCCAAACAAATGCAGTGGCAGGATGAAGTGCTGCTACGAACAAATCTCTAGATGAAAATGAATCAACCGAGTCATTGTTCATCTATCAACATGAAGTTCATCTCAGAAGAATGCAAAGCAATGAGCCTATAACAAAATTTGTCTATCATAAGTAAGCCACAGACAAATAGCGCAATTTATCTAAGTATATAAGAAGTCATCTTCATGTGCACCTCTACAATTCATCTATTACTTGCCACGGACAAACTAAATGATGAACCACTAGAAAGATGATTCATCCGCACTAATTGGATTCGCTTGTTACTTGCCACAGACAAACTAAAAGATGAAGCAACTTTGTCTGATGGAAAGCTAGATAGATACTTTGTCTAACATAAGTAAATACGAGAAATGGAAAAACTATATTTTTGGACTTCATCTAGCATTAATGAGGCTTTTTCCAAATTAATGAAAGTATTAGCCATTGCAACATCTCTTTAATTAATACTTATTAAGAATCAGGAAATCATCCTCTCCAAGGTCAGCACTATAGGCATTCTAGTAGACGAGAATTAATTAGAAGAAGATAGAGGATTAAAATGTGCTAATCAAAATAATGTTATATCATTAATGGAGTTTACCTACCACTAATGGCTGAAATTCAAGGTAGTTATAAATGCAACATTGGTGGATCAAGAAGGAGAAAGAAGAAAAATCAAGAAAAAAATTCAATCCCTTCTTGAGATAAATTATTGAGCTGAGCCAAAACCTTCTACATCTTTCAAGAGTCATGAGCCTTGCATTCAAACCTTTCTCAACTTTATTTGAAGGCTCTCAACCACCTTTTGAGAAGATTATTTATTTCTGCATTTAATCTTAAAATTTTTTCCCTGTGCTTATTGTGAAGTGTCTATATAAGTGCTTTAAACTTTGATATTCATTCATTGTAATATTTCTTGAGCTGGTGGTTGAGGACTGACTCAAGAAGAGTTGTGATTGTCTAGGTGTAAACAAGTCTTATTTATTTACTCCTCCTAGAGCTACAATCTAAAAGAGTGTTAGGAGCACTACATTTATGCCCCCTAGAGCTGAAATCTGGAAAAGTGCTGAGAACAATATATTTACACACCCTTGAGCTAGTGTAATGCCCCACCCTACTAGGGCCATTACTCTATTTTACATCATAAATCCACATGATCATACCATGATTTTCCCACTTCCAGGGTGAGTTGTTTTGATATTTTTTTCTAGTTGACCTAATTTCTACAAAAAATTGGACAGTCTCCCTTGAAAATAGGGCTGTCCACCTAGGTACAAACATTCATCACATATTATGATATATTTCTCCATTATAATTTATAAAAGTAATAAATTATACACTCCAATATTTCTCTAGTCACTCACACAACATCTTTATAACTCCATGGGCTCCACTAGGACTGCGGCTGTATCATGATGACAATGAATTCACCACACCACTATACAATTTCCATTCCACATACACCATACACCTCACACTCCAATATTACATTGATATGCCTATTAATTACAATGATACATCATGAGACATAAATTAATTACAATTACAATATACATAAGATGGGAATTTCCCAATTAACACACAACAAAAAATATACAAATTCAACTATTATACTTTCTTACCAATCTTACTTCTTCTGGACTTAACCTGTCAGATAAAAAAAATAAAACAAGGGTGAATCAAAACAGACTCCGTAAGTACACTGCATATCAATTTTCATATAGTATTAAAATTGTACAACCAAAATATTAGATAAAAATAATTTAAATTGAGCAAATTAAAAATAAAAGATAAAAATATAAAATAAAAGTTATATACAAAATATTCCTACTAAGTTTCATGTACAAATTTTTTTCCTAGATTAAAAATAACATAATAGAACTTTTATAAAAATTTTAGGTCAAAATGACTTAATTTGATGGAACAAAAAATAAACTATGAAAATCACAACAAAAATTGGTAAAATGGGCAACGAATAAATTTTTGGATATTTATTTCCCTAATTTTTTTGAAACTATTAATGTTTGAATTTTTCCACCAAAATTTTCAAATTTCTAGTAAAACATATTTACTATAACCTGATATTTTTATATTTACAAAATAATACCATTTTATAGTGTTTTGATTAACCTAAAAAGGGGTACTTGATAAGCATAATATTTCCAAGTATCAATTACATTTTTAATACAATTTTCAATCTGTTTTTGCTTGTTTTTCAATGTAACCCACACATGCTAAAGGAGGACATCGTGATTAACTAAAGCAAATAAATCACGTTTAAATTAATATATGGCATGTCATAAGATATTAAACATTTGTGCCCAAAATTCCATAATGTAACTGTCCAAATCAAATGCATTTCAAACACTTGTTTACCTCAGTTGGTCTATAATTTTCACTGCCACTTAATCTTGGGATACACCCTTAATCAATCCCTAATCATCCTCTAGAATTACAACCCTATGTATAATACATTTGCAATTAATTCTAGCAACCAACCCATTTAAATACTCTGTTCTATACCCCTGTTGTCCACCTAATTTCATCATCAAATTGCCATCTATTTGGGTCCACTAACTGCCCCATTAGAGCCTAATTAAACCATAATTAATCCCCTACAATCAGGCCTCATCACCATCTTTAAATCATATAATTCCATCCCCTAAAATTAAGTGGACAGCAAGGCATTTGTATTGATTCTTAATTCCATCCTAACTGATTTTTATTTCTGTTTTAATCATCCCCCAGTTGAACTAAATTAAACCATAATCACTCTATAATAACTCTAATTATAGTCCCTAATCCAGTTGGGAAAATTTACAACAAACCCTAATTACCAAAATAATTTACAACATAAATTTAACAAGATCTCCATGAATTCTTTCAATAACCATGTTTATCAACTTAAATCAACAACTTCCATACCTTAATTTTGTGCTTTCCCTTGTGGGTCCCATTTGCAGGGATTAATCTCCTAATTAAGCTAGTTGCCATAGCTTAATCCAAGAGGAAAGCCATAGCCCTCAACTTCAATCTCCTCCACTTGAAGTTTGCTTCCAACCCTTTTAAGCATACTAGGTGAATTTATATATTTAGGAGATGGGATGGGCTCAACATGAGCAAAGGAAGGCATGGGCAAGCGTTACAAGACGGAGATAAGGAAGAAATGGGTTGCACTGCATATTTATAAGCTAATTGTTGTGGTAGCTTGTGTAAGGCCCTGAAAAAAATTTTACAAATGCAAATTTTTGCTATTGTAAAGTTTTGGTAATTTGTGCCGGATCAATAGGTTGTATAATTAAAATTTGAGAAAATTATTATGAAAAAGTTATAAAATTGAATGGATTCTTAATATAAACATGAGGATGAGGTTTGGGGTACACTAAAGTGTATTAAATAAATCATTTAAGTGAAAAAGAAAATGA
>JAYJMB010071476.1:0-23918 GCA_036873735.1 Pouteria campechiana | reverse complement strand
TGCTATACAAGAAGCAAAAGATCTAACGAAGGTGACAGTAGAAGAACTTATGGGATCACTCATGACCCATGAAGTCCTGATGAAACAAAAAGCACCAGATGGAGTCAAAGGCAAGAAAACAATAACTCTACAAGCAGAATCAGAAAATGAAGAATCTTCAGAAGATGCCTCAACCACTGAAGATGATAAGGATATGGCTATGATAACTAGAAGATTCAAAAACATGTTCAAGAAGAAAAAAATTGGAAACATTTCCAAGAACTTTAAAAGTAAAGATAAGAAAAAGGAAGTTCCAATCTGTTACAACTACAGCAAGCCTTGGCATATGAAATTTGACTACCCGTAACCAGATAAAAAGCAAGGAGACAAGAAGAAAAGGTATAACTCTTACTTTTTCAAAAAGAATATTTCTAATAGCAGGAAATTTGGAAAGAAAAAAAAATCTATGGCTACATGGGAAATGCTGAAAAACATGATGCAAGAAAGCTCGAGTGAAGAGGAAAAAGAAAATGAAGCTCAATTCAACTCACTTAGCTCCAAAGAAAAGGATCAAGAAGAACATCATATATGAATAAGCTTAATAGCTATCCATAATGATGAGGTAAATTCGAAACATGAAATTTTTGATATTGAAGAATTATTAGAAGAACTATATTCAGATTTCAAAATATTAAAAGCTAAGCACAAGGAAACTAAAAGAGAACTTGAAAGAATAATTAATGAATTCTTCAAATTAAAATAAGAAAAAATGATCAGACTATCAATATAGAACTTGAGCAAATTAAAGCAGAAAATTATACTCTAAAAAAAACCTTAACTACTACCTTTTTTAAACTTAAAACAAAGAAAGATATAAGAAATCAAAGAAAGAAAAATCATCAAAGAAAACCAAGAACCAAACACAATATGATTTGGATTCCTAAAATAGTTGCTAACATTGTAAATACAACTATATATCTAGAAAATAGATTAGTAACATATAAAAAATAATGGATGCCAAAATATTCTACTACTAACCCACTTGACCCATTCCTAAATGGGCACCAAAAATTATAGCTTAATTTCATTATTGTAGGTCTGTTTGAGAGCCACAGAGAATAGCAATGGTACATTGATAATGGTTGCTCAAGACACATGACAGGAGAAAGGGAGCTATTCACAAAACTAAAAGCTAAAAACAGAGGAACTATTACCTTTGGAGATAATGGAAAAGGTAGAGTGGTTGGAATTGATAAAATTGGTCAACCTCCCTCTATTACAATTTCAAATATTTTATTAGTAGAAGGATTAAAACATAATCTTTTAAGTATAAGTTAATTCTGTGATAATGGTTACAAAGTTATGTTTGAATCTCATACTTTCTCAATTTTAGATAGTTCAAATTTAGTTGTAGTATGTGGAAAGAGACATGGAAATGTGTATTTGGTGGATTTATGTGATATCCAAGTCAAATGTCTTGTTGTAAATGAAAATGAACCCATGTAGTGGCATAGAAGACTAGGACATGCCAACAAGAATCTGATTGAAAGACTATTATAAAGATCTAGTTGTTAGCTTACCAAAACTCAAATTTGATAATAAATTGTGTGATGTTTGGATGAAAGGCAAGCAAGTAAAAGAATCATTCAAATCAAATAAATAAGTATATACAACCAAATCTCTTCAGTTGGTATATATGGATTTAGTTAGACCAACAAGAACAAGAAGCCTTGGAGGGGAACATTATGCATATGTCATTGTAGATGACTTTAGTAGATTTATGTGGGTAATGTTTCTTACTTCCAAAGATGAAGCTTTTTCATTCTTTGAGGTATTTTCCAAATGTGTACAGAATGAACAAAGCTTTTATATGATTTCCATAAGGAGTGATCAAGGTGGAGAGTTTGAAAACCATAGATTCACTAATTTTTGTGAAAGCAATGGAATTCTTCAAACTTTCTCAGTACCAAGAACACCCCAACAAAATGTAGTAGCTGAAAGGAAAAATAGATCCTTTCAAGAGATGGCAAGGATAATTTTGAGTGAATACGGTCACCCACAGTATTTTTAGGCTGAAGCAATGAACACAACATGTTATATTATTAACAAAATTTTTGCTAGATCCATACACAACAAAACTCCATTTGAATTATACTATGGTAAGAAACCAAATATTTCATATTTTCATACTTTTGGTTATAAGTGCTTTATTCTTAACAATGGTAAAGAGAATTGTGGAAAATTTTAAAACAAATTTGATGAAGGCACCTTCCTTGGTTATTCCATTGTTAGTAAGGCATTTAGAGTCCATAGTTTGAAAAATAAGACTGTAGATGAATCTATTCATGTAAATTTTGATGAAAATACTAATTCCTCTTGGAGGATAAGTAATTTTGATGATGAGACAGGTGAACTAATAACTTTAGTTGAGAAAATAAAAATACAAGACAAAGAAGGAGAACCCCCTCAATCAGAAACACAAATGGATGAAGAAGAAACAGATGATAGACAATCCATCAATGAGATAAACAATAAAGGTAAGAATATTTTTCCCAAGGATTGGAGATTCATGCATGGTCACCTTGAAAATCAGATAATTGGTTATTTATATGACAAAGTTAGAACCAGATCTTCTTATGACCAAATATGTGGCAATTTTGCTTTTATTTCTCAATTTAACTAACTTGCATAGAACAGGCTTTAGAAGATGAAAACTGGATTTCAACTATGTAAGAAGAATTAGACTAATTCAAAAGAAATAATGTTTGGACTATTGTTATAAGACATAATCATCAATCTGCTATAGGAACTAAATGGGTCTTTAGGAACAAACTTGATGAATCTGAAATTGTAGTAAGAAATAAAGTAAGATTAGTAGCAAAAGGGTACTATCAAGAGGAAGGTATTGATTTTAAAGAATCATATGCTCCTGTTGCAAGAATTGAAGCCATTAGAATTCTTCTTGCATTTGCATTCTTTATGAATTTTAAGTTATAACAGATGAATGTAAAGAGTGCATTCTTAAATAGATATATTAATAAAGAGGTCTATGTAGAACAATCACCTGGGTTTGAAGATCCTCATAACCCAGATCATGTATTGAATCTTAAGAAAGCACTCTATGGTTTAAAACAGGCTCCCAGAGCCTGGTATGAAAGGTTAAGCAAATTTCTTATTGAGAAAGGTTTTTCAAGAGGCAAGGTCGATACTACTCTCTTCATTAAGTATGCAACAAAAGATATTCTCATAGTTCAAGTATATGTTGATGATATAGTATTTGGTGCAACTAATGACAATCTTTTCAAAGAATTTTCTAAGATAATGAAGGAAGAATTTGAAATGAGCTTGATGGGTGAACTCAAGTTCTTCTTGGGATTGCAAATTAAGCAGATGAAAGAAGGAATCTTCATTCACCAAGCCAAATACACAAAAGAACTACTAAAGAAATTCAACATTAAAGATGAAAAAAGGTATGGGATGCCAATAAGTACTTTAATAAAACTAGACAAAGATGAAAGAGGTAAGTCTCTTTGCTAAAAACTTTACAGAAGCATGATAGGATCTTTGCTATATTTAACTGCTAGTAGACCTAACATAATGTTTAGTGTATGCATGTGTGCTAGAGTCCAATCAGAATCAAAAGAATCACATCTTATTGCTGTAAAAAGAATATTTAGATATCTTTTAGATACACCTAATCTTAGATTATGGTACCCAAAAGGTTCATATTTTAATTTAATAATTTACTCAGATGCAGATTTTGCTAGATATAAAGTAGATAGAAAGAGTATCTCAGGATCTTACTAATTTCTAGGAAGCATGATTATCTTATGGTTTTCTAAGAAATAAACATTAGTTGCATTATCAACTGCGGAGGCTGAATATGTAGCAGCAGGTAGCTGTTATACACAGATGGATGAAACAACAATTAAAAGACTTTGGCCTTAACTTTGTTAATATACCTATCTGATGTGACAACACTAATGCTATAAACCTAACCAAGAATCCAGTTCTACATTCTAAAACTAAGCATATAGAAATCAGGCATATGCTATAAACTCAGTTTTTTGGCTTTCCATATGTAATTTTTAATTTTTCTTCACCTATTACTTATTACTTAACATATGTCCTCATCATCCTCGCATTAATATAGATATTTCATCCATTTATATAAATTTTCAATAATAAAATTTCTCAAAAATTTAATTTTATAGTATGCCGCATTGTAAAAGTTATCGAAATTTTACAATAATAAAAATTTACATTTTTGAAATTTCTTGGGCCTTACACTCACATCACTTCTCTCATGGAAGCATTTTATCAAATATCTTATAAGCATTATTATTTCATAATAATTCTATGAAGTATTCAAAGGGATTTCCTTTCCAATGATACATGCTCATTCTATAACATGATTATTAACTTAATAATCATGAAAATAAGCTAATTAAGTCCTTAATTTTTCTGATTTAATATTTAAACATTTTATACACAAAAGCCCCTTTTGGATTTAAATTAGGTCATAGTATAAAATCAACTTTTTCACCCTTAAACAAATCCTAAATCGTTATAATCCATGAACTAATCATTTCCCCCATGGGTTTAGCAACAAATCCCCATCAGGTCACCCAAAATTACTATTCATGAAACCCTAGGCAATAATTAAGCAATTAATCATGTTTCCCCATAGAAATTATTCATAAAGCATGAAATCTCCCCCAAATTCCATTGTTCATAAAATCTAGAAAATCCTAACTTATCAAAGATTATCAATTTAGTTAGGGAAAACCAACTTACTACCAAATACAAGTGTTGCTTCTATCCATGGACGAGATTCCAAACTCAATATGCCAAGTAGCTCTCTCCATTTGTAGAAAATCAGTTTTTCTTCCTTTATCAACCATCAAAATGGTTGAAACTTGGGATAGGTTTCATGGTTGATGACTCCCACACATAACTCATCTTCCTTTCTAGCTCAAATGGCAAGGAATCCATATCTAAAGGGTTAGGTTTCAAGGGGGAAGAAGAACTGAAAAAAATAAAAAAAAAACAAAGAAAAAATAGCTTAAAAAACCCAAAAATTGACTTACTACACCTTTGGTGCCGTGGCCCCAGATTTTGGCTTCCCTACCCTCCCGGCCCCCCAGTGCCCAACCTCTTGCCATCTGGGAGCAATCTCATCATTTTGGAGATCAATTTCTCATATAATGTCTGAATTATGTGATTCTTGATGCGTCGAAAAGATAATTTCATGATCTAAAATGTTTATGTTGATGACTTTTTTTGATTTGGCCTACATTTTGAGTTTTGTGGCCTCAAAGGGATGCCTTTTATTTTAATAGAATATGAAGCTCTAGGGATAGCTCTAGTATTTTAGATCTAACTTTCTTATTCGATATCCAAATCACATGATTATTGATGCATTAAAAATTTAATTTGAAAAGCTATAACTTTTGTGCTGAACACTTTTCCTAGATCATCTATCAATCATGCCAAAAATTGGATACCAGTGATGCTTATATCATAGTCAACTTCATGCTCTCATGCACTTATGCTCAAAGTATAAATTAACTTCAAATTTTCAAATTGGTTCATATCCATCATGCAATCTTTCCCAACACTTTTCCTTATTTTAATGCCCCCGGCATTACAAATGACCCCCTTACAAAAGTTTCATCCTTGAAACTTTTAGTATCATGAAATTTCATCATTTCCTCTAATTTACAAACTCACTTATTCAGACTATTTTACAACTTGCGGATCCATATACACATGATACACAATGCAAGTTGTGTCTTTTTGATCATATATAATGATCATTTAAAAATAACAATAACATTACGTTGTTCCTCACCTAGGATACTCAAAAATCACTATAATCAAGTCAACATAATTTCTTTTATAGGCACAAACTTCATTCATGAAAGCTAAATAACATAGCTTAGCATTTACATTCATGACTTTACAACTCCCAAACTAGGGGAATAATCATACATCAATGTTATAACACACAATCATACACAATTAGATATTTGTAAATAAGAAATTATTTTGATCAGCCTTATCATCAAGGAATTTGCAAATTAGCCGTTAAAATCACATTCACTTCCAATACATGCAATCTCATAATATGTTAACAGTTAAAACTATACAACTCATCCATATGCTTATGCTGCACCTCCATGCAAAATGCTCTTTGGTGTGTTATGGTCCCTCCTTGTACCCCCAACTATGAAGCCTAATAGGTCCATGATAGCCCTACCACTGCCCTTTGTGGCACCCCACCCTCGTTGCTCCATAGGGATCAGAGGTTCTCCATACACACCTTAAGGAGTAAGTGAGTCCCATTACCAGGCCATCCAGGCCTCCACCCTATTCAAGTGTTAGGAAATTGGTCCAATCTAGGCCTCCACCCTATGCAGGTGTTAAAAAATTAGGCCAATCTAGGCCTCCACCCTATGCAAGTGTTGGGTCACCAAGCTCTTCATCATATTCGGGCTACCTAGGCATCCATGCTAAGCCCTAGGCCATCACCTTGATGGATTTTAAATCATATCGGGTTATCCAAGCATTAAAACCAAGCCCCAGGCCTAACCAGGCCTCTTTATCACAGGCGGTAACCAAGCCATCACAGGCAGTAGCCAGGCCATCACAGGCCTCTTTGCCATCACAGGCAGATCTATAACTGGTTGTACAGGCCACCACACCTATAGGCGCATCCATATCCATCCACCTCTGCCAGACACAGGCATCAGAGGTATGTCACCCATCCAACTCTGCCAGACATGACCATCAGAGGTATATCACCCATCCACCTCTACCAAACATGGGCATCAGAGGTATGTACCCCATCCATGTCTGACAGACACAAGCATAAGAGGTATGTCACCCATCCACCTCTGCCAGACATAGGCATCAAAGGTATTTCATCCATCCACCTCATATATCATGTCAGATAAATTCACACATACATATAAATGCACATCCCACATATACCAAATTTCATTAACCAATTGCATCAATAAAAATGCATCAATCAAAGTAATTTATGCTCATAACAAGATTCAATGTCAACCATATAGGGGAATACACAAGTTCATCAATCACATTATCAATCAACGTAGTTCAATTTAACCATAACAGAGTCCCATTTCAGTTCTCACTTAACACATAGAATACACCAGTTCATCATTCTCAATACACATGACAATCCATCCTAATCATAGCACATACAACAATTCATTTAATCACAATACTCATAAACAAGAAAGACATAACAAGACATTTAGCAATATATGAGCATGTCATCATTTACAATCATGGCACACATAACACTTCATTCAATACAACTAAAAATCCATCATGAAGCCTTTATGTTTCTGACATACCCTTCCTGATAGAACTCTTTCGATTATGAGCTAAATTCATAATTCCACAAAACAAATATGTTGGGGGTCATTTACCTCAATACACCTCTAGGACTTATGTTGTAACATGCCGTCCAATCAAAGCAATCAAACAACCAACAAGGTTTACATTACCCTTTTGATTTATAGAATCCAATGATTCCATCACAACCCTCTTAAACAAATAGAATTGAATTCATTTTCCATTTTCAACACCTAGTTATGAAACTTCATAGTTTCATTATTTCAATTTTACATTCACTATAAGACATAACATTCACACATTCAATGTCAAATACACTCTAAAGAATAATATTTAAACCTTCAAATACAATGCACATATGGACACTACCATGCTTTGCTGCACTACTCTGATCATAGCAATTCTATGCTCCCAACCATATGATCATCAAGTCATCTTTGTTCTATCACAGCACTATCACTTTCATTTCATATTAATTTATTTCTTTCTCACACCTCCAAATTATCCATAAACTATTATTCTCTCATATTCCTTATGAGTTCATCAACTCATATTAAGCATGTGATTTTTTTTACCTATTTTCACTAACCATTCGCATCATGATTTGGGTTTATCACTCAGATAACTACTTGGCTCTGATACCATTCTGTAACACCCTACCTAGGGGGCTATGCGTTTCACCATTACCCTTTAATTTTCCTATTCAAAGGAAAATATTTTGCTAAAAATCTGGCAGAGTCTACCTTAAAATGTAAGGTTATATACTAGTATAATTCCTTATCATATACAATTATAATTTCAAGCAATAACATAAACCAGAAAACATACATCCACAAAAGCTCAACTCACCCACAATTGCATTTCCAAGATCAAAACCAAATCTTGATGGAAATCACACAAACCCATTCATAAATTCATCACTATGGCATGCTAGTGCTGTAAAATATACATCATTTTGATTTTCTTAAATACCACTATACATCATTACAAAAATCTGATTAAATTTCCAAATACATATGCATGAAGGGATTCCAATCCCAAGTTATCATACCATGATGAAAATATCTTCAATTTTGCTTACAAGCCCCAACCCATAGTTATGGTTCTTTATATGACCTGCCAACTAAAATTAAAATAAGAAGGCACAAGTCCTAGGCGAACTTAGTAAGTAGGCACTTTAGTAAAAAATAATTAATCAGAAATCACATGTTCGAGACTAGATAATAAATACAAAATAACAATACAATCACTCTATGAATATACATCCATGAGGCTCTAGTCCTCAATATTCCAAGATGCACATTCTATGTCCTTCAAGCATACTATGAAATATTGGCATTATACGCCATATCACTATGTCAAATACAATTCCTAGAATGCTTCCCATTCCATCTATATACATAATCATTCAATTATCATATATGGCATTCAAGGATACTCAAAATCCCCTCTAATTCTTACATTCATACATATACAACAAAATAAGATCTATGGGATAGTTCTTATTCCCATAACTCATCAATATAGTATACAAAATCATGGGATATACTCTTCTCATCTATTCCATCCAGTGCAAACTTGGAATATTCTCGATCCCTTTCATTTAGACATTCATACACAAAAATAAGGGAAGTTATACATACATACTAGATATGGGATACCTTTTATCCCCAACATGCACATATTCATCAAACTTAATAAGCATCCAACTCTATCAAAACGCCAAGATATCCACTATCCCCATTAGCCCACACACACATATACATATCACTAATATCATGGAATGTTTACTATCCCCAAGCAATATACATGCCCGGATTCAAATGAATGGGATAATGAATATCCCCATCCATCATACATGCAACCAAGAAAGAGCCTACTTACCTCATGATTCATCAAGTTCCATAACTCCTCAAACTCCATACCTTCCCTTTGGTCAATAATCCTATATATACAACAATCTCATTCATTAACATAGGCAATTATAACAAATTCATATCCAGTTAATCAATTATAATTTGAAGATACTATAATTGATCCATTGTTAAATCCATATACCTTTCAAGTGCATAATTGTCCTTTAATAATAACAATGAGGCCATTTAACTTATGTTTCTCTTTATTTGCATTTTAATTAGGTAATTAATATATTGAATACATTGACTTAATGCCTCTTTACTAGCTCATCACAAGTTGTAATATGGTTGGTCACTCACATCACTTCTTTCATGGAAGCATTTTATCAAACATCTTATAAGCATTGTTATTTCATAACAATTCAATGAAGTATTAAAAGGGATTTCCTTTCCAACCATACATGCTCATTCTATAACATGATTATTAACTTAATAATCATAAAAATAAGCTAATTAAGTCCTTAATTTATCTAATTTACTATTTAAATACTTTAAACACAAAAGCCCTTTCAGACTCTAATTAGGTCATGGTCTAAAATTATCTTTTTCACCCTTAAACAAGTCCTAAACCATTATAATCCATGAACTAATCATTTCCCCCATGGGTTTAGCAACAAATCCCCATCATTTCAAACAAAATTACTATTCATGAAACCCTAATAAGCACAATCATTTCAAAATCGCTACATTTAAGCAATTAATCATGTTTTCCCATAACAATTATCCATAAAACATGAATCTCCCCGAAATTCCATTGTTCACAAAATCTACATAACCCTAACTTAGCAAAAATTATGAGTTCGGTTAGGGAAAACCAACTTACCACCAAATCCAGGTGTGGCTTCCATCCATGGATGATATTACTAACTTAATAGGCCAAGTGGCTCCCTCCATTTAAAGAAAATCAGGTTTTCTTCCTTTACCGATCATCAAAATGGCTAAAACTTGGGATGAGTTTCATGGTTGACGACTCTTGCGCATAGATTATCTTCCTTTCTTGCTCAAATGGCAAGGAATCCATGTCTAAAGGGTTTAGTTTCAAGGCTAGGGCATGAGGGAAGAAGAAGAACTAAAAAAAATGAAAAAACCAAGCAAAAATAGCTTAAAAAGCCTAAAAAACAACTTACCACACTGCCTGCACCACAACCCCGAATTTTTGTATCTCGGTGCCAATATCCTTACCCTCTGGGTGCCCCGGCGCCCAATTTGCTACTAGCCAAGAGCAATCTTAGAATTTTGGCCATAACACCCTCATACAATCTCCAAATTATGTGATTATTGATGAGTTAGAAAGATAATTTCAAGCTATACAACTTTTATGTTGGTAATATTTTCTGATTTGGCCTAACTTGTGTCGTTTGGCCTCAAATTGATTCCTTTTATTTTAGCATGATATAAAGTTCTAGAGACAGCAATAATATTTTAGCTTTTTTATATCCAAATTATATGATTATTAATGCATTAAAAAATTAATTTGAAGAGATATAGCTTTTGTACTAAATAATTTTCCTAAATAATGCATCATATATGCCAAAAATCGGATACAAGTAACTCCTACATCATATTCAGCTTCATGCTCTCATGCACTTGTGCTCAAAGCATAAATTAATTTCAAAATTTTAAATTGGTTCATATTTGTCATGCAATCTTTCCCAACACTTTCCCTTATTTTAAAACCCCAGGCATTATAATTAATTAGTTATATTATTGAGAGTTTTTATTGGTTTATTTCTAATGTTTTATTCTTAATGCTTTCAATTTATTGGTCATCTATTGAAATATTTTATATTTAGAATTTGACACTCGGGAGTGGTAATTCTGAATAGGATCTAAGCATCATAACATGAAATTCTAGATGACTTGGAAGAGCTTTTTGATTTTGTGATATCATTTAACAGAATTATAGATCTTAATACATTCTTAATCTTTTAATTTTTGTAGAGATATAAAAATTGGGATATTGAGAATAGATACTTGAATTGACACTCAGAAGAGGTAGTTGAGTGAATTAGAATTCTTGACTTATAAACCAAGATAACGATCAATATATATTGAGTTGACAACACCATGATTGAAGCATAAGTGAAATTGATCCTTTAGGACTTTTTGTTTATCTTGATATATTTCCACCAAAGCTTGTTCTTTTCTACTTCTTTTTTAATATCTTAGTATTTTATTCTGCAAATAAAGTTAGGATTATTTATTGCAATTGCTAGTGATTAATCGAAATTTGTAGTTCCTATGGAGACGATAACCCTTCTTATATTCTTATACTATAAAACTTGACACTGTATGCTTGCAGTTAAATTTCAGTAAACATAGATCTTTTGTAATCATTATCATGGCTTAATGTTTATGTTTAATCCTAGTTATGATTATGATTAACAAATGATTATGATCATATGGAATGATTGATTAATATGCAAAGTATTTTTTGAATGGATGATCATCTAAGAACTGTAATGAGGATATATATATGCTTTGGTGATGACATAAGAATGGTTTTGGAAATAAAAATAATGTAGTGAGAGGAGAAGAATACAGAACTTTAAATCCCTTAACTCTAAATTTTTTATTATGACAAAAAGTGGGGAAAATATGACTAATATGACTTGTTAAATGGTGGAGAACTAAAACTTTTTATTCTTTTGTGAAATTTTGAAACAAATTGATGGAAGATCTTAGCACATGAGTTCAAAGAAAACAAACTCCAAAAGGTCATTGACTAAGACAGATAGGGGGAGATTGCACTTAGTTCATCAGCATAATCTTTAATTGTCACAAGTCATTAAGTTTTGTCATCATCAAAAAGGGGGAGAATTTTAAGTGTATAATTTTGATGACAATAAAACTTACTTGATGCTTTGAATTAAGCTAATGAAAGTTTGTTAAAATTTTAATATTCAGAAGAAGCTTAAGAACTCCAGAAGTTGCATCCAAAAATTTTAGAGGAAGCTTTAGAGCTTTAGGACTCAAGTAATGCATGTGAAATTCCAAAGGAAGCAAGTTTCAGAAGGACTTCGAGGTATGAAGGATGCATCTTAAGGCTTTAAAGAGAACCTTTAGAGGATGCAAAATCAACATAAGAAAGCTTCAGAGGTTAGAAGATGACGTTGATAAAATTCTTAACAACATGCAGAAGTTCTGAAGATGATGTCAATAAAATTCTTCACAATATGCAAAAGTTCTAGAATAACATTTTAGAAGAATAAAGAATTCGATGTAATCTAAAATTATAATATTTAGAAGTATGAATAATAATGTTTTAGAGATAATGTTACAATATTCAAAAGTGTGGAATAACATTTCAGAAGTTGAAGAACTTTCTGCATTTTGAAGTTACGAGTTCAAAAGTTCATAATGATGCTTCAAAAGATCTAAAAGCCAAGTCTAAAGGCATAAAAGCTAAGTTTGAAAGCTTCAAAGTAACTTCCAAAGATGCTTCAAATGGTAGACACAAGCTTTGAATGTGAACTTTAAGTCTAAGGATTCATAAGTGAAGTTCAGAACATATTGATGTTGGACCCTGGCCCGCTATGTTATTTAGGCTATATGCCAAAGCTAGAATCCAAGCGGCATGAGGAAAGCAGATAGGTTGTGCAAGTGTAGAGATAAGATATAATGAAAATACACAAGCACAAAATAGTAAAGACACAAGGATTATAATAATTCGGGCCCCCTTGGCGCCTACTCCACTCTCCAAGGTTTCCCTAACCTTGGGTTCCACTATCCACTACGGAAACAACCTCCCTTGGTTCTACGAGTTGACTAAGAACTCTACAATTTGGTTTTTCTAGAGCTCCCAAGCAACTCTACACTGATGGTTTCCAAAGATCACCAACAACTCATAGAATCTAGTTTTTGAGCTAACTAGCAACTCCCCACTAGTTTTCCAGAGCTTACTAGTGACTCAATACAATAAACACAAGTGTATAGGAAACTGCCTCTAATCAGGCTTAACACACCTATTTAGCTCGAATAAACAGATATATAATAAGCTCATAGTGCTTTCATCCTCTGAAATGTAAAGATATATATCTGAGGCACTTTGTTTGTTGAAGCCTGTTGGAGTGATTGCACTATTTGGAATCTTGACTTCTTATGTTAGATGCATCTTTAATCCACTTAAGAAGTTGTTTCTTCTTCTTGGAACTTCTATTTATAATTTTCTAAACTTTTTAGCCATTACGACTTCATTTGGTTGGATTTTTGACTATTGTAAGTGTGTTTATGCGAACTGCCTCATTTCGCACTCGTTCCACTACTTCAGATGTTCTAAAGTTATACTTTGGAACCTCTAAAGTTATAGTTTATTGTTTGTTGTTACTGCGCGTAGCTTCAGAACATTTGAAGTATCCCGCACCTTTGAAGCTTCTATAAAGGTCTAACATCCCCAAAAACTTCAACGACTATGTTTCAAGAGATCTAAAACCCCCTTTTCAACCCTCTGAAGTTCATTTAAGCATTGTCATCCCCAACAGATCTTTTTTTTCCTCTAAAACTTCTCTGCAACCTCTAAAGTGACTCTGAAAGAACATCTGAAGCTTGATTCTTAATAAAGTCACCTTTGAATCTTCTCTTCAACCTTTGAAGTGACTATGAAGAACATCTAAAGCTTTGAACCTTATCAATGTCACCTCTGAAGCTTCCTCTTCTCCTAAAATGCTTCTGTTACACTTTGAAAGTGCCCTTCAGAACATCTAAAGCATGAATAGTTCTTCTTCTCTTTTCAATGTCTAAAACAACTCTGAAACTACTTATGCTCTTTTAAATTCAGAGTTATTCCCTCTAAAGCCTCTAAACAACATATTTGAACCTCTGAAGTCTCCCTCTAAAGCCTTCAAATGTCCTTCTAAACATTTTGCATCCACTCTAAAGCACTTATGAAACCAAAATCTTAGTAGTGGGTCATTAGCTTAATTCAAATCTTAAATAAGTTTTGTTAATTATCAAAACCAAACCCTTAGGGTCAATAATTGAACTATTAGAAGATATGAAGATCAAATCAAAAAGCTTTAGAGTATGTTCAAATGAAGAATTACAAGCTTCAGAGGATTTCAGATGCACTGAGACACTTCTAAAGTTAAGTGAAACAAGTTTAGAACATGTTAAAGGTTATAAAGTTTGAAAGTTACATCTGAAAGCTTCAGAACATGTTCAGAGGAAGAACTCCATGCTTCAAAAGTCAAAAGGAACAATTGAAGTTTATTCAAAAGCAAGGAATCCTCTTTAGAGTATGCTTCAAATGATGAACACAAGCATCAAAAGGGAAAATTTAGCCGTTGGATATGTCAGTCTCCAAAAGGAACTTCAGAGCTTGAAAGACTAACTTCAGATGATCGAAAGTGCATTGCAGGAATAAAGTTCAAACTGAGCCAAAGTTTTGAAGATCTGAAAGAGAGTTTCAGAAACTCTGAAATTTAATGCAAGAACGGTAACTGGCAAGGCACATGACCTTTAGATGTTCTAAAGTTTAACTTCAGATATTCTGAAGCACGATTATAAGGTAAATTACTTTGAGTGTAGGAAAAACTAATTTGAAATGGTAAAAAAATTGCCAAAAGCAATCATTAATGACTAAAGCTCTTTCTAAAGTATAAAAAGAGGATTCAAATTACTGGAAGGAAAGTTGTTACAAGCATTAAGAGAGCCTTAATCTTCATTTACTCATGAGCAACAAAAAGCATTCAAAGCCTTCAAGTTCTAAACCTTCAGTTCTTCATTAAAGGCTCACAACAACCCTTTGGTAAACATTCTTTTTGCATTCAAAGTTATTGCAAATCTTCTTCAAAGTCTTCCCCTTGTCATCACAGAATCACTATATAAAAGTGTAACATTTTACTTTGCTATTCTTGCTTGTTTACTACCTTGGGTTGGTATCAAGAAGAGCAAGCTTGATTGTTGGAGAGTGTCTCATAATCAACTTGTTGAATTACATTACGCCGCCTAGAGCTGGAATCTAGAAGAGTACATTGGCACTAAATATTTATATGTCCCCTTGAATTGGAATCAAGAAGAGTGCATTGGCACTAAATGCTTATATGCCCCCTTAAGTCGGAATCAAGAAGAGGGCAATTGCATTAAGTTATGATTGCTATTAAATTAGTGAAACCGAAGATACTAAGGAAAGTGCTTAAAAGAGTGTAGTAGAGAAGGTATCTCATACCACTGTAAAAATCCCTGTCTATTGTCTAGTTATTTGATTTCTTGGATTATCTACTTCATTGAACTATGAAGAGGGTTTTAATCTTTAAAAGGGGCTCAAATAAAATTCTTATTAACCCAATTTGCCCCTTCCCTCTTGGATTGTGCATCACCAAAGAGACCAACATCGAGGAGCTTTCAAAGTATATGCCACAAGAAAAAATTGTGTGTCAAAGTGGGGAAAACCTTTGTGATTGCTAGTCATAGAGCTTGATCTTGGTCACTAATTATACCTCTTGGGGTGATACCAACTATTGCATCCTTGAAAGACTATAGAAGCCACACAAAAGATTCAATTGTCTCATCAAATATTAGCCTGCATCCAATTACAATAATCTATTTATGATGGGTTAGACCTACAAATGGAGCAAAGGGCATGTTATATCTATTTGTTTTATATGTGGCGTCAATACAAATAACAACATTGAAGGGCATGTAATCTATTCTTGATTGTTGTAACACCTAGGGTGTTAAAATTATGGGCAATTGTGTGCCTAAATATAACGTGGTTACTGAAAGTATAATAATAATGATGAATCAAGATGAAAAAAGTTCCTTTGAAATGAAATGGTGCAACTACACTAAGAGCATGTGAGCTAAATATTACTATACAAGGGAAAACATATGCGACTAGTTAGATGACTTGATCTTTAATTAAGGAATATTCTTACTCAGTTATGGGACTATAATGTGGGAAAATGGTGGAAAAAGAAAGCTCATGGAGATGGGGAAAGAAGGGTTGGAAAGGGTTGAAAAATGAAGGAAATAAGGGGGTAGCAAAAATAGGGCTGCGACTCAGGAATTCAGAGTCACAGTGCAATTTCATGCAAGAGGTGCATCGATGGGCAATGGGATTTGGGTTGGTGGCATCATTTTGTGAAGATGGGTGTGGAGGCAACAGATTCTGGCACCAGAGTGCCAGAAAGTTGAGCCGCATCGGTGGTCAGTAGACCAAGTTGGCGACCCAACTTTTTGAGTTGGGTTTTTGAGTCTTCTTTTCATTTCATTTTCTTCCTTTTTCCCCTGCTCCTCCACTTCAAAACCTACCATTTTAAGACTTAATTTCTAGCTCTTTTTGCTAGAATCTAAGAAGATTTAGATGAGTGACTTCCCCATCATCCCTTCTAGCTTAAATTTTTTGGTTTGGACGGTGGAAACATGGTGAAAGTTCAAGGTTGCTACCATTTATGGGATCTACAAAGTTTATGAGGATGGATTCATGCCTTGGGGTTATGGCCATTCATGGAAATGGAGGTAAGTTGGTTTTCCCCCAATTAATTTACATTCCCTACTTGATTAGGGTTTTGGGAAATTCATGAATAGTATTTTTTGGGAGAAATTAATATGAATTGTTGTATAAATCATGGGGGAAATGGTTAATGAGTTAGTTGTCATGCTTTTGGGAGTGATTTGGACATAAGAAATCATACTTTATGGTAAGCTAGGTTTTATAAATAGTGAAATTTGGAGAAAATGATGAATTAAGTAGTTAATTGAATGGCCTAATTAGTTTGTTTATACTTAATTAGATGATAACCATGTTATATGATGAGGATGCATGGTTTGAAATGAAAATTCATGGATAGGGTATTTGATTCATGAATTAATTGAGTTGTTTTCAAAGTGTTCAAGTGTTAATCATATTAGATATAAGATGAAGGCTATAAGGAAGAAGGTTCCTTGTGATATCTTGTTAAGAAACTCTCATTTAAATGGTGCTTATCACATATTGATGAAATATTTCCCTAGGAAAGTCATATGAATGATAACTCATATTACAACCTATGATTGGCTAGTAAAGAGGTATTGACTCAATGTGTTCAATTTATGAAATGCATGACTAATGTAATTAAAGAAAAATATATGTTAAATGGCTTTATGACTAAGGTTAGAGTGCAGGTATGCACTTGAAAAATGGATAAATTACAAAATGGACTGATTGATAGTATAATTCATTGGCTTGATATTAATTAGTTAAAGTTACATTGGTAAATGAATGGTATTATTGTATATGTAGGATCATTGAGCTTCGATGGGAAGTTGTGGAACATGTAGAGGTATGGTACTTGAAGAGTTATGGAATTTGATGAATCATAAGTTAAGTAGGCGTTTCCTTTTTGCTGAATGCATGGATAGAGATATAGATAATCCTAGTGTTCTATCCAGGCATGTATGTATATTTGGGGGATTGTGGATATGTATCCCTTGAATAGAAATTATTAGTATTTGGTTTATGATATGGACATGTGATTTTTAAGGATAGAAAATATCTCATGTCATTGTGCATCATGATACTTATTCTTGTGTATGGATGTCTAGTTGTTAGGGATAAAGAATATCCCATGGTTATAATTGATAGTATGTTTCGTATGGCTAAGTTTTATTTTATATGGATTGATAGGGATCATAAGTATCCCAAGTTAAGTCACCTATTGTGATGATGTGAATGGATAGAGTAAATGGGATAAGTGATATCCCATGATTATGCTAATAGAAAATTAAATGTGTATATGGATAGTATGTAGAGCTTTCATGAAGTATAATTGACAAAATGGTTTGATACTATGTTTGAATGGCACAATTACAATTTTTAGTACCTTTATGGCAAAATTATGATATTTGATATGTTTAATAGGATAAGGAAGATGATTAAGGTGTTATATGCTTGAAGGGCATAGAATGTATATTGAATTGGTGAGGACTTGAGCTTCTTGGATATATTCATGCTATGATTTCTTTAATAGTTTGTATTCATGTTCTGGATGAGAACATGTGATTTCTAGTTTATTATTGTTTTATATTTTTACCAACTTACTAAATTGCCTGGACTCATGCCTCCTTATTATATGTTTTTATTTGACAAGTTAGCTATTGGGGCCAACTGCAAGTTGGTGATTGTAAGCCATGCAGAAGACACTATTAGTATGATAAATCAAGATTGTATTTTCATGATATAGTTATATATGATTGTATTTAAAAAGTTTCCAATTATTGAATAATGAATGTAGTGGCATGTCATATTATGGATGGATGTCTAATATGCCAGTTTATTTATTGCCATCACAGTGCGACGCGGGGTTTGGGCATATTAAGTATAGTGATTTTTGTTAATGTTTTATAGTTATTAAATTCAAATTTTTATATATGATTACAAATTGTACAAGTTTGTATCCACATAATTCAGGATAGACTCTACTAAATTTTGGCAGAATTTTCCCTTAGAAAGGAAAAAAGTATAGGGTAATGGTAAAATGCATAGGCCCCAAGGCAGGGCATGACAACTATCCATCAGCCCAAAATATAGTTGAAAGTTGACCCTACGGATTCTTCTTCATAGAGAACAGAGGTTAGGGTCTTGGTCTTTCCTCCCTTGGATGTATCTTACCATTAGCTGGGCATCTCATCTCGCTATGCTATAATGGCGTTGACCCATTGCATTTTTTATGTCTTTTTGAGTAAATGTTACGTTATCCCCCTTTACAGTCTCTTGAAGCAACCTAAAAGCTTTGCTAGGACCAATGCTAGCATTCTTCAATCATCCAATAATTGCATCTTCTCCTGGCCAATTTCTCTATGGGATCATAGGAACATAGTGTTGATCTCGAAGATTAGGCAAGTTTTGGTCCCAAATATTAGGCAAAAACCTAAGAGGGGAGGGGCAAATTGGGTACTTAAAAAAATTATCGCTCAACTCCTTTGGGATTAATTGTCCCTCTAGCAATTGATCACTCAATATACTAAAGCTTAAGTAAATAAGATACAAGGATTTTTATAGTGGTTCGAGTAAACAGTCTACTCTACTCATCTAAGAACACTTTCCTCTTAGTGTCTTTGGTTCACTATTCCCAATAGTAGTTCCTAGCACTCTTCTAGATTCCAACTCTAGGGGGACATAAACATAGTGCTCCCAACACTCTTCTAAATTCTAGCTCAAGGGGGCGTATTAATAGTGCTCCCAACACTCTTCTACATTTCAGCTCTAGGGGGCATGAATAAATAGCTCTTATCTACACTCAGACAGTTACAACTCTTCTTGAGTCTAGTCTCAACCACTAGCTCAAGGAATTTACAAAGAATGAATATTAAAAGTTAAAGTACAAGCATTTGTCAGTAAGCACAGGGGAAGAAGTTTGAATATTGAATGCAAAAGTAAATGATCTTCCTAAAGGTTGGTTGGAAGCCTTCAAAGAGAGTTGAGGAAGGTTTGAATGCAAGGCTCTTGATTCTTGAAAGATAGCAGAAGAGCTTAGATCAGTAAATGCTCTCAAGAGGATTTTGAATAACTTCCTTAATTACTTCTCTCTTGTTCCTCCTATTCCAATGATGCTTCATTTATAGCAGCTTTGGATTCCAGCCGTTTGTGGTAGATGAGCTCCATTAATGACAAAAGACCATTCTAATTAGCGTATTTGACTCTCTGACTTCTATTTAATCCTTGTCTATGGAAATGCCTACAGCGCTAACCTTGGAGAAGATGATTTACAGTTTCTTAATAAGCCTTGGTCAAGGTATTGCTGCTACAATGGCTAACTCTTTCATCAATATGGAAAGGGCGATGTTAATGCTGAACGAAGATCAATGATTTGGCTTAACTCTCATATTTTACTTATGATAGATGAAGTATCTGTCCAGCTATTCATAAGATAAAGTTTCATCATCTTCTGGTTTGTCTTTCATAAGTAGCAGATGGATTATCCTTTCCAGTGCTTTGTCATGTGGTTTTAGAGGCACAGATGACTTGTTTCTTCAAAATTTTGTGTGTTGAGCTGTCTATTGTAAGTGGTAGATGGATTATCTATTCAAAACTTTTCTTCATAGCTTCATCTTTTGGGTTGTCTGTTATAGCAGCCGAACTTAGTTGAACAGACAAACACCAATGCTCCGTTAGATGAACTTTTCACTTTGCCATATGACCTTTGCTTCTCTGCTTTGTTTATTTATAATAGATGTTCATTGGCTCACTTATGATAGATGAAGTCTTTGCTCTGCCATATGACCTTTCATTGCTCCTGCTAGAAGATCTTCACTTCTCTATCTTTGTCTATTGCCAACGGATGACCATTGGCTCAACCATGGCTTGCTTATGATAGAAGAAGTTTGTTGTATGTACACTACTTTGCATACGTTAGACATAATCTTCCACTTTGACAGACAAATGGAAACAGTTGAATCCTTTTCATTTATGCTTTGTCTATAACAGCACTTCATCTTTTGCTTCTTTACTTGCCAAAGCCTTGACGCCTTGGAATATGTTTTCTGTGCTCATTTTTCATAAGACTTGCAACTTGGTTTTGCATACTAAAATCTTGGCAATAACCATTAGTATATAATCTTTAATCAAGTTTTGATTATCATCAAAATCATACATTTATACTAACACAGTTTCTAATTCTGATGCCATAGCATGTTTGTGAGCCTCTGAAAATTGAGACACAAACCATATCATGCCCTTATGTCAAACATTCGTATGGGCTATACATCCTACCCTTGTAGATAGACAATGCCTCTTTTGATCATTACATAAAGAACCTCCATCAATTGCATCCTTAGGAGATGGCTTCTTCCACTCTCTTGAGCAAACAAAATGTCTCTAAACAACTTGGCTAGTGGATTGCAACGCATGTATTTGACCTCAATGCACACTAAAATTGGATAATATTTTATAATCATTAAAAATTCCCATGTGATCTACTCAGATGTAAACTCCTTACCAATAAAGGGCTTGAACTCATTGGGTACGTTTGGAATTATGCTCATTGTGGAAGAGTCATGAGGGTCATGGCAAGGAGAATGACCATGTTCCATCGATGGATTAGATAATAAGCTATCATAAAATTAAGTTGATAAGAGAATTTAATAAGCTCATAATTTGTCATATTTTAATACTTAAACTCATATATTTGGGATCTTTAATTGGCATGAATTCATCACATCTGATTAAATATTGCACTGAATGAAGTCTGTTTTAGTTTCAAATGTGAAGATGTAAGGCCCTAAAAATTTCAGGCATGTGAATTTCAGCTGTTGTAAATTTTTGCCAGTTCGGCATGAAGTATATTGGAGTGTAATTAAAATTTTAAGAAATTTATCATGGAAAACTTATGGAATTGAGTGGATTATTAATATTAACATGATGATGAGGTTGGGAATGTATCAAAGTTGTTAAATAAATGATTTAAGTGAAAAAGTAAATGAATTTAAATGACTGGAACATTGGATGTATATATATTAAAAAATATTAAATTTTATTATGAAAATTGGTGGATTACCATTATTAATATAAGAATGAGGAAGGAAACATATTAACTATGCTAATAGGTGGAATCAAGTTGGGAAAATTAGATAAAATGAGGTGGTGGAGTGTATGTACATGCATTATGAAATTTTGAAATATAATTAGAAAAATTATTGAAACTATGGGAAATATCATCATTCACATGTGAATTGTAATGGGAATGGTCCAAATATAGTAAAGGAATGAAGTAAAGAAGGTTGAAAAAAATTGTAATGCATGTGCATACATGTAGATGGGCAGCTAGACTACCTTAACTTTTTGTAAATAAAAGATGGCCAAAGGTCATCTTCCTTAGGATTTTCACGTAAGCAACCTTGCTGCCCAACGTTCCATGCATTTTCATCTTACAACTTGATCAAATTAAGCCCTTTTATTTAGGAATATCATATGGAAATCACAACTTGAGTTGATTGCAACCCATTACACTAGAAATTTACTGGATTCAAGTGTGGTCAAGCTTCTAACAATCAGGGGACAATAGCTACAGGTGGGACCCATCAAGAAAACAATAGATTAAAGGTAAGTAATTCATTAATACACCTCCCTAATTAAGTATATATGATTGTTTAATTGAAGTATGGATGAAATCTTGATGAATGATGTGGATGAGATTAGGCTAGGGTTTTGCAGAAATTTTTTATGGATGATATGAGCTGTAATTGGTGTAATTAATGATTAATTATTATTTTAATTAACTTAAGACATGATTTAATGTAGATGGAATTTAAATTCAGCAATTACATGATGATAATAGTTGAATACAACCAAGCTGTCCACTAATTGCTTGTTGAAATTCCATTAAGAGGATGCTGTGTAATTGAGCCCTAATCACTCAAGGTTAAGCCTTGCTTAATCTATGTATTATGAGGCATTGAAATAATTTTAAATAGATGAAATTAAGGATGGCAGTTAGGTATGAACACAGTGTTATCTCACTAGACTAATAGGCTGGTTTAGCCAACTTTAGACAAGTTTAAATTATTTTAAGGGACATTTTGAAATGATTTCTTGATTAGGGATTGAAGAGAGATATGTGGGCTTTTAAAAATATCCAAGATCATGTAAATTGGACATCAGGATCAAGAGCTATGATGCCACAAAGTGAGCCACACTTGAAGAGGATATTGAAATTAAGGCTTATCAAGTACCCCTTTTGACCTTGATTAAAACCCTATAAAATGAATTTATTTTGTAAATATAAAAATATGGGGTCATATTTCCATATATGTTACTATAAATATGAAAATATAGTGGAAATTTTCCAACAATAATAGGTCCAAAAAAATCAGGGAAATAAATACCCAAAAATTCACCCGTTGCCCATTTTACCAATTTTTGTTAATTTTTGTATTTTATTTTATGTTCCATAAACTTAAGTCATTTTGAACTAAAATTTTTAAAAAAATTCTATTATGTTATATTCCATCTACTAAAAAATTGGTAGATGAAAATAAAGAGGAATATTTTGTATATAATTTTTATTTTATATTTTTGTTTTTTATTTTTAATTTTCTCAATTTAAATTATTTATGTCTGATATTTTGGTCGTACAATTTTCATATTATATAGAACTAACAAAAAAAACTTTAGATCAAAACTAGATGGATAAATTAGAAAATAAAGAATTTTATTTTAAGATTTTTGTATATATGTTTTATCCCCGAGAGTACTGGTATTTTTGATTTTTGGTGGCTAGATGGCATGAAGCCCTGTGTGACTCATATATTCATTTTATGATAGCTATGGGGCCTACTGTATCCACCATGTGGTGAGGAGTGGCCTGGTTAGCCAAGGGGGCAGTAATCGGGGCAACCAGTGTGGCTGGGCGCTGCTATCAGCCTAGATAGCTTGTGTTCTTTGATTTGACCTGAGTAACTGATGTAGGCGCATTTAGTGGCGAACTAGTACTCTTGTAAGACTTGTGAGGGCGAGGTGCCACTATATACAATATTATGGCTGTGTGAGCCTGGTAGGCTTCTAGCCGGGATAGACCCGACGCACTGTAGAGTGAAAAGGTACTGTTTTTTATTTGGTGTGCCTCCCAGGGTGGAGTAGGTGGATGATGATAATGCAAAAATGAAATTATGTAAAATGCAATGAGATGCATTAGGTTGAAAAATCTAATTATTATGCTT
>JAYJMB010071465.1:6824-23921 GCA_036873735.1 Pouteria campechiana | reverse complement strand
TCTTTTATGAAAATTTAAGTTTAGTGATTTATGCTATTTATAGAATTGTTCTTTTAGTTGGTTAAATATTGGGTGTGTATCTTTTATTATATTTTATTTATCATTATTTAACAGTGATAATGCATGATCCTATTTTGTCTGGTTTGAGTCTCTAAAAATATAAGGATCTATTTCCTGTTCTAAGTTATTAATTAGATGATTATCTACATAAAGTTTATGTGTCTTCTGAAAACTAGTTATGACCCTTGTATTCTATGACATTTAGTTGGATAGACAGTATATAAGGTTAACATTCAGGCAACAATTGAGTGAGAGATAAGTGAGGAAAATAGTTAGATTCGCTTTTTAGAAGAGGAGGTGAGACAATTGAAGAAAGAATTAAAATCTGCTAAGAAGATAAATGTCTCCACAAATCTTCTTTTGATTGACCTACGTATAACTTATAGAGAGATTATGGATAGAATTAAGGCTTCAGAGAAGAAACTGTCTAAGACTTAGGACAAAATTATAGAGTTGTTAGCAATTATTGAAGTTTTAAAAGAGTGACTATTTTTAAGTTTCTTTAAATGTTCTAAACTTATTGGTGGCTGTTGATGTTTTAAGAAGATGAAAGTTTTTTGATATTTGAATGAAATTTTGTTAATGTTAAATATTTTATGATGGTTATTTTTATGAGTTTTTACATTTCAATTCTAATTCTGTATGTAAGATTAAGCCAATAAACATTATTACAAAAGGAATGACTAGGAATGGAATTTCTATTCGAGACCTTAACATATGACATTTCTCAAACAGGGTTAACTATGCCTTAGGTGGTGTTAAAGTTTATTAAGATTTTTAGGAAAACTTAGCTCAAGCAATAAACTCATGTCAATTCAAATCCAAAGTAGTTTATTTAGAGGCATCTAGAGTATATAGCAATTAAATGTGTAATCAACTTTATGCAACTTATCTCTTTTAGCACATCCTTTGTAGATATCTTATTTGAGCTCGCAAGTTTTTGTTAGCTTGACTATTTGTTCAGCTTCTGCTATTTGATGTTGGTGATCCTTTTTCTGAGATATGATATTGTACGGTATATAGTCTTAATTTGTTCAATTAATTTCTTGCATCCAAAATTCAAACTTGTTGGCTCATTTTCTTAGATTTGTGAGCTGAAAAGAAGGTTTTGATTTTCCATTGTTCTCATTCTTCTATGCTCAACTCAAGATCTCTTGCATATGCTTAAAAAAATCTTGTACTTTCTCTTCATTATCTTCATGAATAAGCTCAAACATATATGAACATGTATTCCCAATGTATTAGTGCAAAGTGTTATTTTATCTATAATAGTATGTAGAGAATCAAGCTTTTAAATTAAAGTAGTTTATATGTAAATATAGTAAGTACTCTGCTTCAATCAATCAATGAGTTATGTGAGCTAGCATATTTGTGAATGATAGTTAATCTTATATGCTAGATTAACTCAGTCTTTCTTATAGTTTTTGAGCATAATCAATCAATTGTGTTTTTATAGTTTTAGTATAATTTAACGTTATATATCTTTTAAGTACTTTTATCTTTAAGTTGCTTATTATTATTTGAATTGTTATTTATTTTCTCGTTTGTTTTATGTTTTAAGAGTTTTTATCTACCTAAACTTAATGCCTAGGTTATGTACATGAATGACATATATATATATATATGTTCAAAAATTTAAATAAGAATTCTTATATTAGTTAGTATCCAATCGTAAGGTAAAAGAAAATTTACATATGATTCTTATTTTATGTTTTTCAGGGTTTATTATTATTTTTTGTTATCATTCCTTGGTTCTAATGAAATTATGTACAGATTGCTTAATATTTTGATTTCCTTATTTTGGGTTACTTCTAGGATCTAGTTTGTGTTTTCTGAGTATGAATTATTCTTACTCTAAGTCCTAGGTTCCACACATATGAATGAAAGAATATGAACTCTAAATTTTATCAATAAACAAATGAATGAATAATATAATTGTAAAATTAAATAAAAATTTATACGGACATGAAAATGAAAGCAGTTAAAGAACTAAGCATGGATTCTGATTTCTTATTAACAAAAGAATAAATAATTAGATATAAGCAATTGAATAACTAAATTTAAACAAAAGAAAATCCACAAATAAAATTCTACATATGTAAGAGAAAAATATGTAAATGAACTTTAATTATAGATAAAATTGTAATATAATTTCTGATGATATTTAGTTGAATTATAAAGGTACATGAAGTAATAGTTAGTTTTATAAATGAATTAGAAGCAAATGTACACATAAAGCTTTGAAAACTAAATTCTAATGCTAATAAAATTTGAAATATAGAGAATGATACGTGGTTAGTTTGAGTATCATACCTACACTTACCTTTTGAAGAAACTTGATATTTCATCATGTCTTTTCATATTGTTTCTTTAAACCAAGTCTCCTTTCTTTTTCTTCTTCTTCTTCTTCATGAGTTTATTTTCTCCTTTCTTAGATTTCCTGCACTCGAGTTAATCTAAACAATAAAGCAAGTAGTATATAAGTGCTAAGTGTTTTTGTCCCTTATTAATTTGCTTTTGGCTTGTCTAAGATTTCTCATATTAGTTCATAAGCCAAGACATCCTTACAAACAGTGGGATAGAGAGTATATAGTGAGTTTTCAATGTTTTTAGCTCTGCTCTTATTTCATTCTCGCTTATGCCAAGACAGAAAATTTTCATAGATGAAAATCATTTGGCCATAAGAGATGTTTCCAATCTCCTTTTCCATTATATCTAGTTTAATCTATCAAAAAAAATTTGGAAGATGGAAGATGGACTACTCTTTGAAGAATAGAGGATGACAATGTTGGGTTAGCCAAACGGATCACTAGAATTGTTTATCTAGCCCGCTTTGATAACACTTGTAGAGTTCTTTAGGTGGCTTAACCTAAGAGGGTATGGGTGAATTAGGTAAATAAAAATTTATTGCTTAACCCTTGTTGGATCATTTTCCACTTTTCGTGCTTGTGCGTGGTTTGGCGTAAGATAAATAATAGAATAGTACAATGTGTAATGAATAAAAAAAATGAACAAACACACACACACACACACACAGAAAAAATAATTTTTATTGTGGTTTAGGACCCCATCCCTACATCCACTCTTCCAAGGACACCAACCATTATGCCTTGGGTTCCACTATACCCTGTACAATGGAATATATAAGTGTCCCTGATACTTCTTTTGGATTCCAGCTCTGGGAGGCATAAACAAGTGTCCCCGATACTCTTTTAGTTTTACTAGCTCACTAGAAAACTCACTTGTTTCAAAGATCATAGGCAAACTTGGTAGTTTTTTAAAGCTTAATATGAACTAACTAGTTTTGAACCTCACTAATAAACTTGATGGTTTTCTAGAGATCACCAACAACTCATTACAACGCGGTTTATCTAGTTTACCACAAACTCTCTAGTTTTCAGATTAACTAAAAAACTATTAGACATTTAAGCATAGGAGAAGATATGATCCTTTTTAGCTCTATCAATATATAAAGATCTTTCAAAAAATGTAAATATAATAGCCATAAGGATATGAAGGTTTAAGCTTAAGAAAGACAGATGACGATTTAAGCTCTTGACCATGGGTGGAAGGATTTGTATAAGATAAGGCTCATTTGAAATGGGTTCCTTTACCACCTTTGAATCGTCCTACCCTTTCTCCTTAAATTGCTTCTTCATACTTTCGACCATTGGAGAAGATTGGTTTCGTTGAATATAGAAATGAGAGCAGCATTGAATGAATAAGACTATTTGAGTTTTCTACCATTGAACTCCAAGTCTTTCTGATTTATCTCGAGCTGCTATATCACCATTCAGAGAGGAGGAAGAGCTATGTAAACAAGTGTTCCTTATTTGACTTGTCATATCTTTGAAAGTCTTGCAGTGCTATTTATTGCCAAAAATGGGGACTGGTATAAGTTTGCATAATGATGGCTCAAGTGCATATGTCATTTGTATGCTAGTCATATAAATAGAGTTTTCCTTTAACAAGTCATAGTCTTTCTCTATCTACATTTGTCTGTTATAAGTTGCAGATGAATTCTTCATAGGTTTGCCTGTCAGTTGATCTTCAATAAGAATGATTTTGTTTATTGCAAGTAGTAGACGAATTTTGAATGACGCACATGAAGTTGAACTAACTAATAGACAAACTCTTCTTTGTCTACCTCATTTCCTCTAAGAGATTTGTCTGATGATCAGTCTTTCGTTAATGGGCTTTGTCTCTTATAGATAACAGGTCATCTCT
The DNA here is from genome assembly GCA_036873735.1 of Pouteria campechiana. Lineage (NCBI taxonomy): Eukaryota > Viridiplantae > Streptophyta > Magnoliopsida > Ericales > Sapotaceae > Pouteria > Pouteria campechiana. The sequence continues at coordinate 19,634 of JAYJMB010071465.1, read as the reverse complement.
GAATGGTGCTGATGAAGATAGACTGATCGATTGACAAACATCTCCTTCTATACAAACAGATGAAGTGGGATGTACTTCCTTTGTGCTTCATCATCTGTTAGAGGTGATAGATGAAGTTCACTCAGTCTTTCATCTACAGACGAATTGTGGTTCCTCGTTGTCTGTTGAAGGTGCTAGACGAAGCTGACTTTAACTTGCTTGAAAAGACAAAGTGTAGTATTCGTCTAATGTAAGTGATAAACGAATTATGTTCTAGTTCGTCTTGAATAGAATACTTTGCAGGTCACATTTGCCTATTGTAAGTTATAGATGATTGTGCCTTTATCTATTGATGCCCACTTTAATCAAAGCAGTACTTTGTCTGTTCATCTTCATCTACGCTCGATGTGCAGCTTCTACTTTGTCTTCGTCTTTGGTTGATATTTTGTCTATCGTGAGTAACAAGTGAACTTTTAATCCATAGACGAAGTGAAATTTTTCAACTGTTCTACACACTTTGAGCAACAGAAGGAGTTTGTTCTTGCAACTTCCTTGGTTCTTCAATCTTGATTTGTTTGTCTTAGCTTAGCTAAAGTTGCACTCCCTTCTTTATTCATATTGTCATTCTATCCTCAGATTAATCCATTATTCTGACTTTGTTGATCAGAAAAAGTTTTCTTCTCTTATTGTATGATTGTCTGGGCAAAAATTTCTTCTTTCTTCCTTTGTCTGAGTATTTGATGAATCTTCTTCTTCTTTCTTCATCTCAGACAAGTTTTCTTTAGTAGATGTAGATAACTCAAATTTTTCTAACAACTTTATGCTCTTTGACCATAACTTTGTCTTTAACTTTTTATTTTGCATTTGTCTATGAACATTTTCTCGTTGAGGTTGACTGACAACGCAAACTCATTGTAGTCCATCTTTGAAGCCGTGTTTACCTCCTATTGCTTTTGTTCATGGAAGCTTCTCTTGGATAACTGTAACCTTCCTTATTTCTTGTCTTTTACTTTCTTCATCTTCCACGATTTTCATCAGTTCAGGTCCTTTGTAACATAGCAGATAGTTGTGGTAGTTTGTTCATAGACGATCATGATCCTCCACTTGAACTTATCTGCACTTGCTCTGTTGTTAGCCTTTATATATAATATCAGAATATATTTTATCCTCATGTGATTGTATCATATTGTGAAGTAAGGATAATATACATCTCTATTAAGTGCATAATATGAAAACTTAAGTAATTATGGTATATAGTATTTATTTAGCAAATTGATGTAGTAAAGGTTAATTCATGTTTATTATGTGCATACCATAAAGTGAGGAATGTATACTTATATAATTAATCATTTATTGTTATGTTTTTAGGTTAATTACTATTTATTATAACCATTTATGTGATTGTTAGAAATTTAAGCATATGAGTTTTTTCTCTTTAATATAAGTTTTGTAATCATCAAAATCATATGTAATAATGCTAACAATAAGGGCTTTAATGCTTTCTCAAAAGAAATTCTTATACTTAAGAAGAGAGATTGAGAACAAGAACTATATTCGTCTTCATCATCAAATAATTCCGATTATGTACTGATATCAATTGCCCTTTTTACTCTTTTTTCATGGGCTTTCCAACATTTTTGGGATAAGCAAATTTGTTCTTCTCTTTCTCTTTCTTGTTCTAGTACTTTGTGGATTTCTTTTTCTTCTTCCTCTTGCATTCTCTGAACTAATTGTTCGAGAACTCTTCTAACCTAAATAATTATCTAATAGATACTTTGAGCTAACAACTCTTCAGCATAATTGAGGTTATCTGCTAACTGAGTTAAGTATTGTTGTATTGCTTACAACATTTTCTTTTCTGAATATAATTTCTTTAAAATCATTTTGGGTCTATATTATATTCAAAAGAAACTACAAGCATAATAGCATAATAATATAGTGGAAAAGATGAACCTGTTCGCTATGTGTCCACTACGCTCGCTATGAATCAAGTTAAGAGTAGAGCTAAGAGAGAGTAATTTGAGTATGGTGTAGAACCTTCATTCGATTTTACAATACTCATAGACTAATAGTAAAAGGAGAACAAAGTTACACTGAATCGTTTGAGTCAAACTCCTTTATAAAAGGAATAACTCCCACAGTGGTAAGCCCAAAGGCATTGTCATGACCTAGGAATTGGGTGTTTCAAGATCAGGCTCAAATTCAATAGATATTGGAATATTTAAACATTAGACAAATTCTAAATGCCCTGTTAATTAAAGAACCAAGATCATTTGTGAGCCAAGTTGCTAGGTAAGATAAGCCTAGATTAAAAAAAATAATATGATCTTCCTAAATCCTCTGAAAAACTATCTACTAATTCAAGAAAGATAATTGAATGATAAAAATTAGATATGTTAATCTATGGGGATGAACCCAAAATCAATATCTAACCTTAAATCAACTACCAAGTTTGCAAGTATTAGCAAACTTTCCTTTAGCTACAAAGATTAAAGTTAATATTGATAGGGTTGAAAGATTAGCTCTAGTTGATACAGGAGCTAATTTTTTCTTTGAAAAGAAGGAGATATTCTCCCTAGAAAATGGAAGGAGATTCCAAGTATTCCTATTGGGTTAGCCAAATCAAAGGCTAATGTGAAATAGATCGCTAAAAATGTGGAAGTGAGTATCTATGATAAAACACCTATCATAAGTGTTTTGTTATGTGTAGATGCTTTATTAGAAGAAATTATCTTAGAAAATTCATTCTTAAAACATCAAGCTAAGAATAGGCCATTTATATAAAAAATTGATCATATTTCCATTAGAGGACATAGAATTCCAATTGAAGTGTCTAGTTCCATTCTTAAATGGAAATAAAAGAAAGATCTCTACTTGTAACAGTAGATGCAATATTTGCACTGTTGAAAGAGGAAGAGATAAAAGAAATAGGTGAGTTAAATTTTATAACTCAGAAACCTATGGAAGCCATTAATGCAATCAAAGAAAAGCTTCAAGATAATTTAAAGATAATCACAGGCATTATCTGAAAAATGCAAAGTGCAAGAATCGTTAAAATTGAAAAATCCAGATACTGTTATTAGATGCCAAGGTATTAAATATACCTTGAAAATGATAGAAGAATTTGGAAAGCAAATATCTGAATTGGAAAATTTGAATTTAATTCATCCAAGCGAAAGTTGTTAGTTCTCATAAGATAGCTTAACTCAAGAGAAGAGGGGTGAATTGGGTATATAAAAATTCATTGCTTAACCCTTGTTAGACCATTTTCCTTTTTTTGTGCTTATATGCGGTGTAATAAATGATAAAATCATAAAGTACATGAAGGATAAAACAAGTAAACAAACACACACACAAACAACATAATTTTTATAGTAGTTTGGAAACCCCGTCCCTACATCCACTCTTCCAAGAGCACACACTCATTATGCCTTGGGTTCTACTATATACCATATAATAGAAATATAATAATACTCCCAACACTTTTTTAGATTCCAGCTCTATGGGGTGTAAGCAAGTGTTCCCAACACTCTTCTGGATTCCAACTTCAGTGGGCATATATATAATGCTTCCACAACTCTTCTAGTTTTCATGAGCTTACCAGGAAACTCACTGATTTCTGAGATCACTATCAAACTAGATGGTTTTATAGAGATCACTAACAGCTATTAGGTTTTCAGATTAATCAGAAAACTAATACACTTTATGAAGTGTTATAATGAAGCACAGGGGAAGATGAAATCTTTTACAGCTCTAGTAATACAAAAGGATCTTTACAAAATGTAAACTTAATGGCCATATAGATATGTAGGTTGAAGCTCATGGATAGATAACTGAAGGTTTAAGCTCTTGGCTATGGGTGGAAGGATTTGCATGAGGTTAAGTGCATCTAAAAAGTATTCCTTCACCACCTTTGAATTATTTGACCTCTCCTCCTTAAATAGCTCTCTTGAAAACTTAACCGTTGGAGGAAGATGACCTTCATTAAATGCATAGACAAAAGTGGATGAGCAAGCAATAAATGTAGAAGATGTTATAATAATCTTCCATTTGAAAACATCATCTTCTAATTAATTCCCATATGCTTAGAGTCATTTTGCAATGCCGACCTTGACATAGAAGAAGGTGAATAGCTGGTTCAGACAACTGACAAATGAGGACATGTTACACCTTTGACTTGATTCATAATTTTGGAAAAAATATAATAAATTCTGACAAATTCAGTTGCTCTACTTTGACAAATGCTTTATTGCATTTGTCTGAAGTTAATATCAAACAAAATCTCTTTCCAGCTAGAAAGACTCTCTTCGTCTCCTATTTTGTCCATAGACGAAGTTGACCTTCTTCATTTTCAGACAGATGTATTTTCCTTTGTGAACTTCTTCTTCTATCTACTACCTTTTTATTGTTTCTTGAGATTTCGAATAGAGTATTCAAACTGGTATCTTTGAGCATATTTTAAAATCTCCGTAACTCAAACTTTCTAAAATGTGGCAGATAGTTAGAACAAATATCTACACTCCTTCACTTGGATATATGAATGGGTTCTTGATGTTTGATTCTTATTTAGCACTTAGAACCTTCAAGTATTTCATTCTCCTTTAATGGATTGTTTATTTTTACCATACAGAAAGGTTGTGGACCACTTGGAAGAATATTATTACAAAATTTAGCTGCTGCAGAGTGTCAAATTTTCAATATTTGAAAACCGCAGATTTTCACTATAACAGTATTGCTGTAGCAAATCATTGGAGCACCGCTTTTTCTAAAGTAAGTACCAGATAAATATGTTTGTCTGTTAGTACTGTAGCAAAGTTACTATAGTAATATTACTATATCAGATCATTGTATTACCACATTGCTTTGTCTGAAGTAAGTATCAGACGAAAATGTTGGTTTATTTGTATTATAGCAAGTTACTATGGTAGACCACTATAGCACTGCATTGCTTTGTCTGAAGTAAGTATCAAACGAATATGTTGGTTTGTTGGTACTGTAGCTACGTTACTGTGGCAAATCACTATAGCACCACCCCACTTTATCTGTTACTTCATCTGCTAATTGCCTAAAGCTTTGTCTGGTGTATTGCAATAGGTTACTGTAGCAAATTACTATAGCAATTCATTTATTACTTCATCTACTAATTCGAACTTTGTCTGTTACTTCATCTACTAATTCATCTGAAGCTTTACTTCATTTTCCACTTTAGACAATTCACTTTGTCTTTGACTATACCAATTCTACTTCGTCTGTCACTGTAGACAATTCCACTTCATCTGCCACTTTAGCAATTTTACTTTGTCTGCCACTGTAGTATTTTACTATAGCAAAATAATTGCAGCAAAATTACTATAGCAGTGCACCTAAAACTTGAAAATTTATGCACTTTTGCCACATTTTTAGTTTGATATTTTTTAATATATTTTTCATTGTAAATCACAATATAATTATACATATGAAATTTGCATAAGTTGTAAAGGATGGATATATACTTTAAATCATGATTTTGTATCTATAAGCTCATTTAAGTACTCATTCTTTTTCATTCAAGCAGATATCTCTTTAAAGCACTTTTAACATATAATCCAAGGCATGATAAATAAGCTTGAAAATAATATGGATTAATATGATTTTTCTTCTAGACTTATATGATTTTATAAATGATATTCCAATAAAGCACGCATATTTTAAACATATCTTTCTATATTTCAAGCTTTCTATACGAGAAGCATCATTAGCATAAATCAAGTCTTAAGATAAGTTTATTATCATCAAAATCATACAATAATTTCAACAAAAGTGAGCATAGAAGTGTTGCCTTTATGGTTATAAACTATGCCAAGAAAGCTAGAGGAAAGGCACGGATGGTAATTGACTATAGAGAATTGAAAAATGCTACTAAGGACGATGGATATAATCTCCTTAATCAAGAAGTTCTCAAGAATTGGATTAGGAAGAAAAAGCCAATGGTATATTCTAATTTTGATTTAAAATCTGTATATTAGCAGATTTTGATGCATCCTAATAGCATACATCTAACAATATTCACAAGCCCTTTAGGGTTATTTGAATGGTAATTATTTATGTCATTTGGATTAAAGAATGTACCAAGAATCTTCCAAAGATGTATGGACCAGGTATTTAATCATTTAAAGGATTTTACTACGGTCTATATTGATGATTTTCTCATGTTTAGCTAAACACAGGAAGAACATGTAAGCCATTTAGAACAAGTGACTAATGTCTTTGTAAAAGAAGGCATGATACTATTGGAAAGGAAGGTAGTATGGATGCAGCCTAGGATTGGAAATTGAAGAAAATAAAGAAAAGCTACAACCACATATAGGCTGGAGAATCTAAAACAACTTCAAAGGTTTCTAGGGATTCTCAACTATGCTAGAAATTTTATGAAAAATTTGGCATCCTTAATCACTGGTTAGAAAAATCAAAGATCAAATAAAGAAACTCCCTACGTTGAATCTTCCACAATAAAGATATTATTTGATCTTGGAAGTAGATGCTTTAGACTTCTATTGGGGATGTAACTTAAAGGCAGGAAAGGAGAAATCCTCAACAAAAGAAGATCTATATAGATACTGAAGCGGAACTTTGAAAGGATTAGAAATAAATTGGTTGATTCATGAAAAGAAAATTTTTGCAGTTATCTAGGCATTCAAGGCCATGAACTTTTTGTTGTGGCATTAACAAAGTTCTTGGTTTGAACTGACTCAGCTTATATTAAGAATTTTTATAAATTAAAATTAAAAAAATTGGTCAAGTTAAGTTGGTTAGATGGCAACAAAAGTTAGCTTATTACAGGTTTGAAATAGAACAAATAAAGAGTTCTTCAAACGTAATAGCTAATTCACTAACAAGAGAACTTGTAGCTTTTACAAGTTAGCGGAAATGGCTTCATCATCAGAGTTCTGTTAGAAATGCAAGAAATCTAGACATTTGAAAAAAGATTGTTAAGAGAAGGCAAGAAATTCTCAAGAACAAATGATAACAAAAATGAAGACTCTATTGGCTCAAGTTGAACAGGATCTTTCAGGGAAAGATTCAAAAAAAAATGAAAAACTTGAATTAGTATGTTGGATTTATAAAATTTAGGACACTATGTAAGCCAATATCCTAACAAGAAGATGAAGAAAGGAAGAGCAAAGAGGGAGCTTCAAAATTCTTATCATCTTTGACAACAAAAATTAGTCAAATTAAGAAGGCTAAGGGAGTAATCCCAGAATGCTCCACTCTTATCAAAAAGGATGGCCAAATTGAGTAGGCCAAGAAGAAATCTTCTGAAAGCTCAACTTTCATAGTGAAAGGCAAGATGCAATTCCCAGATGAACAAAAAATTATAACTATAGTTCACATTGAAAATAATGGTATCCCTAATATCTTTAAAGACTCCACAGTATACACTATCCATGAACCTTTTGAATTATTCTTTGAAGACTGATCAATGGATTCTTCAGTATGAGCAAATGCAGCTGCCATCAATTCTATATAGCTACATTTGAAATTAAAAATCTTATGGAAAAACTTGAGAAGGAATCTCGAGAGCTAAAACAACAAACTCATAAATGAAAATCTCAAGCGATAGATTCGATAGAAAAGCTGAAGAACTTACAATTAAAGAACCAGTTAGTTAATGAGATAGTTAAAAAAGTTAATTAAAAATATTACTACTACAAGGACTCTACTATCTAATGAATAGATGCTTGTTGAGCAAAACCCAGAATGGACATAATATCTTTATGATGTTCAAGGTTATTCACATATTAGAATCACTAAAGAAGTATTCACAAGCATGAATTGGACTAATCCACTGCAACAAGGAATGATGGAATATGCTTATATAAATCATCAGAACTAGGAGAAGTTAAGAGATCTCCTTGAGATGATCATATATTTACTATTACTCCTAGGTTAAAATATAAGATTTGTAACATAATTAATAGTATCAACTCAAAAATACTTAAAAATAAATGAATGAGTCTATCCAAGCTTTCAAATCTGGATTCTAATATAGAGAAGGAACTGTCAAGAGATTTTGACAAGACAACAAGATGAAAGGATTTTCAAAAAACTAAAATTTCTACAACTTGTGCAAAAATCATCACTACAATCCTTTATGCTCCTCAAGTTAGAGAAGATTCATCATTATCAAGATGATTGGATATGACGAAGTCTCTAAAAATGTTCTAGCCATGATTTCAAAGTAGTATTTATCTAATGTTGCAGAAATTAGAGAAACCTATGCCGATGAAGTCGATCTGTTTATCGATAAAATTCAAAGGTATGAGAATTATCCTAGAGAAATCCAGATGCAATGGTCTCATATTTCTAGCATAGTGGATCAAAATCCACTTGATACAATAAATGCACTAATGGACATTGAGATAGCTAGCCTAGAATGATGCAGGCATGATGCAAGCATGATGCAAAGATATGTAGACATAATGCAAGGATGGTGCAGACATGATGCAGATATGACGTAGACATGTAGGCCTCACTAGATAGGATAAGAACAAACTTTCAACGATCAAGAATCTTTCACTTTCCAAGTGTTAGAAGATTCTAGTGCCAAATCATTATAAATCTACTTTAAAGATTCTTATCTTTTACTTTTTATCCATATGTGCTATGTGTCTAAAATGCAATAAAATGGTCTAAAAACACCCATTCATCCTTATCTTCTCTTTTGACCTTATTTTCTTATCTTCTTTTAAAGATATGGTTCTAGAGAAGCCACATGGCTCTCATTTGTAACTTTTCTCTTCTATAAATAAAAGTTTTTTCTACTTCCCTTGGGTAATAAGGAAGCATTTTGAGCAAATATTCTACTCTTAGCCTTGAGTGTTTATTTCTCTTTCAAGCTCTACTCCCAACTTGATTTGCAGCAAGCGTGATGGACGCATAGCAAACAGGTTCATCTTTTTTACTGTGCTATTGAGCTATTATGGTTGTAGTTTCTTTTGAATATAATACATGCCCAGACCGGTTTTAAAGAAATTATATTCAGAAAAGAAAAGGTTGCAAGTAATAAAGCAATACTTAACTCAGTTAACAAATAAATTTAGTTATGCTGAAGAGTTATTAGCTCGAAGCATCTATGATATAATTGTTCAGATTAGAAGAGTTCTCGAACAATTAGCTCATAGAATACAAGAGAAAAAAGAAAAAGAAATCCAGGAAGTATTAGAATAAGAAAGAAAAAGAGAAGAACAAATATGCTTAGCCCTAAAATGTCAGAAAGCCCATGAAAGAAGAGTAAAAGGGGCAATTGATATTGGTACATATTAGAAATCCTCTAATGATGAAGATGGATATACTTCTTGGTTTTAATCTCTTTTCTTAAGTATAAGAATTTCTTTTGAGAAATCATTTAAAACCCTTGTAGACGGTAACGCTTCCCTCTGTGGCGCTCTAATTGATAAAATTTATATTTAAATTTTAAAGTTTATAAACTAATTAAATTCCCCAATTAAAAAAATATTTTTCTTAATGAAACGTATGAAAATATTTTATTATACTAACTTTCTTAAATTTAATTTAATGTCACATTTTATATTATTTATGAATTTAATTAAATTCATAAATAATATAAAATGTGACATTAAATTAAATTTAAGAAAGTTAGTATAATACAATATTTGCATATGTTTCATCAATAAAATAATAGAGGTTTTAGTGCCTATTTACTTATGTCGGTAATATATAATTTTAATATTTTATTATTTTATACGAATATTACATACAGTTATACACATATAAATGAGAAGAAAAATAAGACCAACGGATCTAATTTTAGTATAAAATATCTTAACATAAAATAAGATGTATGTAATATGTTTTGCCTCCTATCCCCTATAAACGACTTTCGAAGCAAAGCCACTCGCCGGCAATTTGCAAATTTTCCCGCCGCCGGGTAGGAAGGTTTCGCTTCCAATTCAATTCCGTCAAACCGGAGAGACGGATGGGCAGGATAAAATTACATGGAGGAATGGTTTTGCCGTTTTAACTTATTTTAAAAACACACATGACTTCTGCCATCTTCTATATTATTTAAATTTGTGACTATACATTTTTTAATAGATAAATGAATAATGAAATTTTTATACAGATAAAAGTGATTTATTTATAAAATGACCCGGATAACCTGGGAATACGATTCACCGTCCTAAGTACGCGTGTGCCGGGCCAGCAGACACCCCTCCCTCACACGTCGGTTGATGAGTCGTGTCGTTTCTTCTCAAGGGTTCTAGCCAGCCATCCTTAAAGGCTTATACATTAAGCATTACTCAATCGTCCCCTATAAAAACACCACACCAACTTGTCATCCTCATTTCTTTGTGAATATCTCCAGTATACAGTATCATTCTATACCATCCTGAGTTCGTTGTCTTAACCCGTTTTTCTTCCTACACTTATCTTCTTAGCCCTCTCTCTCTCTCTCTGCCAAGACCGAATCATGAGTACTTACGAACAACACCTAGCTCCACAAGGTAATTACTTTTCCCAATCGACTTTATTTGAAATTGTGAATCCTTTAGTGGGTCAGTTTGTATCGTTGAATCTTAAAACAAGTGGCGATTTTTTTTTGGCTTTTTGCAAGTCTTGAATACTCCAGCACGAGTTATAATAAACTGCTAATAGCTTGCTGCTTTGAGGATTACAAAACTTTTCGGTTTCTATGTATGATTTCTTCTTCAAACAAAAATTGCAGAAAATAATAGAAGAAAATTTCCTCCCTATAAGATTAGCAATAGCCCACGATTGATCGGTGTGGTGCACATGCTTTGCCATCTTCTTAAGATAATTCATGGCTTAAATAAGTAATTAAAACCAGTTTGTTTACTAATAAATCAGCCCACAACTCTTTGAGTTAGCATGATCGGTGGTTCGGTCTCTGTTTGAATCATATTCCCGATCTTATGAACGATGTTCTAACTCTTGTTTCATTTGATTGATCAGCCTATCCACCACCCGGCCAAGCGTACCCACCAGAGGCAGAATGTTACCCACCTGCCACATACGTTGCTCCACCCCCTCCGATGGGTTACCCCACGAAAGACGGCCAAAGCCACCAGCAGAATCCAGTTCCTGTGGAGACCAAATCAAGGGGCGAAGGATTTTGGAGGGGATGGTAAGCGTTGCCTAAATTTCGTTTCTCTTATCCGTTTTTACGAACTTAATTATTTCAGTTTTTAACTTTTTATGAAACTTTATTATTTCAGTTTTTATGTAACTTAATTTTTTCCGTCTCATCTGCAGCTGTGCTGCCTTGTGTTGCTGCTGCCTCTTGGATTGGTGCTTTTGATTCGTGACCAGATCGAGCTGTGTGGTTGTTGGGATTGATATATATTTATTTCTTATGTATAATTGTATTTGTTATTGTATCTGAAAAATAAAAGAGAAGAGAAAGACAGGGTAGCCATTCTCTTCGTTGTAGCATACTGTTTAATGTTTTACAAAATTCATTCATGAGATTGGCTTTATTTACGCGGAAAAGAATGGTCGCTTTAGCTGCGGCTGCGCATTCGTTCTATGGAGGTGGGTGGGTGGGACGTTTAAAGCTTCACAATGTGTCGAGCCGTGATTCGACAGGGGATGCGCATATTCTACGGAGAGCCTATTGACCAGACAAGCGAATAAATGCGTAAACCATTTCTATTTAAGCCTCATTGCTAAATGTGGACAGCATTTCTGTAGCAGGCCCCCATAATTGGGGCACACGTTTGGATTCACAAAAGAAACCTTTCCCTTTTAAGGGGAAAACAGTTAATCCACCGTCATATCAAGATCAATGGCCAGGGGCATTTTCGAAAAAGTTAAAATTTGTACTATCAAATCAAATTTGTTAAATATTATCAAATCCAAGCCAAGTTGGATTAGATAGATCTATCAAATCTAATCAAACGGCAAAGAAGCTTGATTGAATTTACTATAGCAAATTCATCAGAACCCATCAAATCCTATTAAGGTTTGTAAAAGCCTTGTTCTAGGGCTCATTAAAGTCGGCCCATCAAAATCTCCTATGACTATTAAAGCTGAGCAAACGCCCATCAAACTCCATAGGTTGTCAACATTCAAAAAGTCAGTCAACCTTGTTGAATTTAAACTTAAAAAAAATCAATTTTACAAAATTCACATATTTTTTGATAAAATTAACCTACATATCTTAAAATATATATATTTATGGTTATTTTATACTCTTACAAAAAAAAAAAAAAAAACCAAAATGCCATTGATATTTCTCTTTTAATTAAAAAAAAGGACATTTCCTTTTAAACCATTCTCTTCCATGAAGATCATGTCCTCTAACCTTGTGGGGAGGCCTTTTATCGAAGCGACCGCCAAATTACTGGCTGCTTCATATTCACTCTTGGAAACTAATATTTGTTGCGTAGGCTCATCATGATATCCGTTAGAAATGGAAATAAAATTCATGTCTGTTATTGGCCTTTTCTTGTTGAAAATGGAATTAATATCTATCGTTAGCTTTTTCTAATTATCATGGCACTGTTCCCAGTGGGATAGAGATTTTTGAATGGGACACAAACTTGGAGTATAATATATATGAATTCAACGAAGAGAAAAGACCGTGGATCTAATGATCTTCTCAAACAGAAATTTAAATCACTCGGGCCACCATATCCACTACGAGGGCAACTCATGCCCGATTATTTCTAAGGCTTGGGGCCAACCCAGCTCTATAATTAACCTCTACCGGGTTGTGGTCCACCCAACCCTAACTCTATATGTAGAGGTCCCAAACCAACCTTATTTGTAGAACGGGTTGAATCAACCCTACTCCCACCAAATTTCTAA
>JAYJMB010071464.1:0-68994 GCA_036873735.1 Pouteria campechiana | reverse complement strand
ACTCAGTGACTCGGTCCTAGACTTAGGCTTTTGAATGAGTTAGTGAGTGGTGGTTGCTAAGGTTTGACTCGGTGAGTCACGACTCAGTGACTCGGTCCTAGATTCAGGCTTTTGAATGAGTTGGTGAGTGGTATTTTCCAATATCCCGTGGAAAACTGCAAGCGGGCGATCTCTGCCGTTTATACTATAAGAGATCGAAGATCCAGACTACATGAATTAAGCCCAATTATACTTTGAGTTAATTAAGCCTAATCATGATTAATACTAATGATAGTGATTAGTGCTAATGATAGTTCTGAGTTAATTTAAGACAATGTCGTTACTTTTTGATTTACGGGGCAATTACGGGATTTTAACAGGTTTTAATGTATTTAGAATGTCTAATTTCAGTATTATCCTGTTGTCCATTAGCCATATGGGGCCCACCATTATCATAGCATGGGTGGGACCCATGTATGTACCATGGTGGGGTCATGGCAGAGTGCCCTCAGGCACTAGAGAGATTACCAGTGGCCTTTGGCCACTGGTGTCAAGTGAGGCACCTGCCTCTTGAAGATCCCTCAAACTCCTCCCCCAAGCTCCAAGAGAATTCTCCTTTCAAAAGTTCTCTCTTCAAAAAAAATCCCCCCTTCCTTTAAGAAGAGGGAGGGGTATTTATAGGCTCTAGGTCCTCTAGGGGTAGTTTAGGAATTTTAGCTCCAATATAGGGGCATTTTGGGTATTCCAGCTCCACCATTAGGGCATTTTGGGGAACTCTTGGAAAACATGCCCAGCTTCACCAGTGGGGGCATTTTGGGAATTTCGGCTCCATGGGGGCATCTTGGGGATTCCAGCTCCATCATTAGGGCATTTTGGGAAATCCTTTAGAAAATATGCCCAGCTTCACTAGTGAGGGCATTTTGGAAATTCTAGCTCCACCATGGGGGCATCTTCAGGATTCCAACTCCACCATTGGGGCATTTTGGGAAATCATTTGAAAAATATGCCCAGCTTCACCAGTGGGGGCATTTTGGAAATTCCAACTCCACCATGGGGGTATCTTGGGGATTCCAGCTCCACCATTGGGGCATTTTGGGAAATCCTTTGGAAAATATGCCCAGCTTCACCAGTGGGGGCATTTTGGGAATTTTGGCTCCACCATGGGGGCATCTTAGGGATTCCAGCTCCACCATAGGGTCATTTTGGGAAACTAGAGCATACCTTATTCATGCCATCCATTATAATGGGGCCCATGGTTTAATTTTCTGCCATGGATTTTATCTTAATCCCAACATGGTTGCGGGTGTCCAGTTTGCGCTTGCGATCTTGACTTGTTGAAACTACCACTTATCCACCTTGTGAGCCTTGACATTCCCTATATAAATCTTCTTACATATGAAATAATAATTCTCTTCTTCATTTGTGTTCATTTTTGCAAATATATCTGATGAACTCATAATATACCATGTTTTATTACCTAAATTCACATATTGTTTGGATCCTCTTTTGATGTAAATGTAGTAGATTCTAATAAATCTGTACTTAATTTGATTATTAGTTGATAAGTAAAGTCTATGTTGAATTGGTATATTTATTTTAAGATAATTAAATGCAAGAAAGGGAAAAAATTATGAAGAGAAACATGTAGAAAATAAAGACAAAGAATGTCCAAGTTGGAGAATGGAAAGCAACATCTTTGTAGAAGAAAAATGTGGACAACAATCTAGTGCTGGCGGCCCCAAATCTAGGGCTGCCAACACCACTTTGAGGCCATTTTTGTGTATACTTGTAGATTGATTCAGCTCAAGTAGTCAATATGAAAGTTTTAACCCTTGAAGTTAGTCGTCCAAAATATCAAGAATCATAGGATCTGGATTTGAAATGTGGAAGTTATCGTCAAAACATTGCAAACATCTCTAACTTCAAATTTGCTAATAGAAATTTTGGAGGTGTGGAAAGTGGTGTCACTTGTAGTACACTTTTGGAATATTTTTAGGATGATTTGAAAAATATTTTAAAACCTCATTTTGGGGAGAGTTTTGGGAGATTTTGGAATTAGGGTTTTTGGGGCTTCTCTTGGAGGCTCATTTGAAGGTAAGGGGAATGAGAGTTTCGTGTGAGACTAGAAGCAAGGAAGCAAGAGTGGAGATCAAGCTCTGCAAAATTTCATATTTATGAAGGGAGTTCCTTCTTTTTTTCTTCCATGAGCTAGTTTCTCCTTCTAGGGTGAAGATATAACTTTCTTAGATATTCTTTGTAATTGGGATTGTTGGTTTATCAATGCAATTTCATCTTGTTTCATTTATTATGCTTATTGCAATCATTTAATTTATGCAATTGCTTGATCACCAATTTCATGAATGAGATTAATTGTTTGTGCATAGTTAGGGTACATACCATATGCTAAACCATGAGCTCCCTTGAATGAAAAGGATAGATGGTTATGGTACACACCTTATGCCGAACCAATCTATTTGGTTCATTTAGTTCTTGGTTTTTATGAGTTTTCACCTCAATTATGCTACATACCATAGGTAATTAGAACGAGTAAAAATACTTGATTTAAACACGCATACCTAACGGTAATAATCATATATTTGATGAAACGAACCTAAGATAATGTATTTAATCCAACATTCCAATAACATAAATATCATTGAGTGGTGAAATCGGATCCCTAGACTCTTATAACCTGTTAATCTCTTCTACATTATGCACTTCCATTGTCTTCCATTATTTCACTTAGGGTAGGTTTGGCCTGGTGGTGAAATTTAAGATATTTATTAAGCTCATTTAATAAAAATCCCATTTCCTGCAGTAAGGAAAAAGCTTCGAATTGGAACTTCCTTCTAAACAAGAAAAATAGGCTTTTATAGATTCCAAGAAGCTCAGTGTATTCCAGCTAAACATTACGCTTTCTACGCAGAAGCACTTCCGATTCTTTAAATGCGCTTTTAGCGCCATATAACGTAGGGCCAAATAGGCCCTTAATACATAGGTTTATTTAGCATCCATTACATCCTTTTAGGATAGTATTAGTTTAGTGACTAGATATAATTGAATTAGTTTGAAAGTTTTCTATAGGATCGATCCTTGCATTAAGCACTATACTTCCATACACTCATGCACTTGCTTGTGAGGAATTATATTTTGAACCATCAAGTTTTTGGTGCCATTGTCGGTGAACTAGTTCCAAATTGATTTGATTAATTTAGTTACAATTTTTCTATTTCAGGGTTGTATTGTGTTTAGGATTTTTAGTTGTTTGATTTTCTTTCTTTTTGTTGAGTTGTGATTTCAAGGAAAAAGATTAGGTGAGAGAATACATGGAAAACAGGGTGGCTCAACAAGCACTGTAATTGATGAAAAAGTTTACACGCCCTATCATTGGATTATCACCTTCATGCATTTTTTTGAATGACAATGTTAGGAACTATGAATTAAAGCACATACACTTTGACATGCTTCCTTCTTTTTATGATTTTGTTACAGAAGATCCCTTAACATTCATGCATAATTTTTACTCAACTATCCCAACTTGGACTTATTGAGGATCAACTATGTATGAGATGCTTTTCATGCACCTTGAAGGATGCAACTAAAACCTGGTTTATGACATTGGCTCCTAGTTCACTTACCACATGGAATGTAGTTTATAATAAGTTCATTGATAAATTTTGTTCTCATGCTAAAATTGCGGAACTAAGAGGTAATATAACAACTTTTGCTCAATTGGAAGGTGAGGCATTTCATGAAGCTTGGGAAAGATTTAAAATGTTATTGAATCAATGTCCTCACCATCGTATCCCTTCAGAATTGCTAACTCAATTTTTCTATGATGGATTGACACAACCATGCCAAGCCATAGTTGATAATACTGTAAGAGGAGCCATGGAAGAGAAGAACCTGGAGGAGGCATATAACTGTATAAGATGCTTGGAGCGAACTCACAATAGATGAGCATTAGAGGTAAATACAAAGGAATATATAAATTGAATTCTAACACTGAGCTTTATATGCAAATGTTGGGAGCTTGCTGACTAAATGAATATGATGTGCTCCATGGTAATGAACCAGAAACAACTAATTCCTGCTAAGGTATGTTCTATTTGTGGCATTTCTGGTCATTCATACAATGTTTGTCCTTCTAAGTAGAGTTAATGCAATAAATTCCTACAACCAGCCACCCCTTGATGATCCATATCCTGGTTGGAGAAATTATTCTAATTTTTCATGGAACAATGATCCGAATCAAATTCAATCTAGAACATGTTTTCAATGAAAGAAACCTACTCTTGAAAAACATTACAAAGTTTGATCTAGGCAACCCAAACTCAATTCCAGAATGATGAAACAAGGTTCCAAAATATTGAAGTAAGTTTCAAAAATTTGGAGGCATCCATGAAGATGATAGAGACTCAATTGGGACAAATTGTAGAGGCTATGCAAAGTCACACATCTAGAAAGCTATAAAGTTAGCCTAAGTAAGTGAAAGCAATCACAACATTGGGAGGTGGTAAGGTAAGACATGATAAAGTTGGTGATGTGATTAACTATTTAAATATTTTTGTAGTTAATGAGGAGGAGGTGAATGGAAGAAGAACTATGTTTTCAATTCTTAACCCTCCACTTAACTACAAGCCACCACCACCAATTGATCCACCTATCCCATTTCCTGGGTGTTTAGAGCTAAACAAAGTTATTGAAAAACCTTGCGATGACAATGACCAAATTCTGGTGTTAGATGTTTTGCCATAAGAAAAAGCTGGTGATAGGATTGAAAATTCTAGTGAACACTTAGAAAAGGAGGAGATTTAAGAAAAATCTAAACTGGAGCAATTGTCTCATTCTTTAAGGTATGCATCTATAGGCAATGATTTATACTTTTTGGTGATTGTTTCTTCTTCTTTTATAGGTATGGAGGAGAACATGCTCATGCAATTCTAAGATCATACTGTGAAGTTTGACATTTTCAAGGAAATGGAGCTGTCCAATGAGAATAAGAATGACTTTAAGATAGATGCAATGGATGGAATTATGTAGGAGTTTTCAAGAGAGGCCATAAACATAGTTGAAGGAGATGAATTAGAAGATACTGCATCATTCAATAATGTTTTGGGAGCACCAATATTTTCCAAGCCACTACCAAGTTTCGAAGAACCGGAATATAGAAAAGCTAAATTCCATTTCAAAGATAGGAGGCTATAGTCGAGTAATGACTTTAAATCAAGCGCTTCTTGGCTGGCAACCCAAAATTTTTCTAAACTTTCTTTATTTTCTTAGCATTTATTTTAGTATTTTCTTTAATTAGTGATGTGATGTTTCCATTACAGAAGGAGAAATTCTAATTTTAGAGAATTACAGTTGCTCTTCCAAGTCTTAAAATGATGCCAAGCTAGCTCTAGAAGAAGAGGATGTGAATGCACTTTATTCAGGGAAGCCCTTGATCTTAAACTTCTTTCATTATTTCACATTGAGAACAATGTTAAGTTTAAGTTGGGGGGTGTTTTGGGATTTTCATTCATGTGCATTCAGTTTTAAGCTTCTTTTTTAATTTAGGTATAATTTTTGATGAGCTGCGCATTTTGAAAACTTAGCTAAAGAATGTGTTAGCATGCTGAAATTGAATAGGCTTGATTCTCTCTTAATGATCAGTAACATATGCTTAGTTTTTTATTACCATTGCATATGATTTAGAAAGAAGGATAGATGTTACCTTGCGATTCATTAATTCTTGTGATAAATACTTCTTTTTCATGACTGAAGAAAAATTTTTGAGCACCTAATGCTATAATCATGTAAAGTGTATGCTAATGAGTTGATAGTGTTGTGAATTTAGTGACTTATTTTAGTTGACATAAGTATGCTAGAACTTGTTTATTATCTTTTAAGGTGAAATCCTAGATTACATGTTTACTTGGAAGTTATTTAGGCATTCTTTGATTAGTTTAAGCTTTTCAAGCTAACTTAGTACATTCATGTCACTAGTGTCCCCATTGGTATATGCAAAGTATGTGAAAAACCACCATTCGATTTTTCTTTCTTTAGCCTCATCATCAAACCCTTTTTAGCTTGAAAAACCATGTTTGACCTATTAAGAGACATATTCTATGCTCATGGTTGTTTGAGAGGTATGAGTGAAGCAAAAGAAGATAAGTTTTGGGGAATTGAAAATAAAAATGCAAAAGGAAAAGAAAATGGACAAAAAGAAAAGAATTTGTAAGGATTCATCTTCTAATTGGGGGGGATTACATCCCAATTAACTCAAAAGGAAATAATTTTGGGAGTGTGGTAGTAATACAACTCATAAAAAGAAAGAGAAGATAAATAAAAAGTTAAGAGAGTAAACATTCATGTAAAATTTAGTAATGATCACTTATCTTGTGAATCCTTCTTTCTTTTCTTTGTTAGCTAAACCTAAGGCCCCATTATAAGCTTAATAAAGACCTATTGATCTAAGTGAACAAATTTATTTACATTAGTGGAGAGGGATCATGAAAAATAAACTTATGAAGTGTTTTGTGAAGATCATTAAAGTCACTAGATTGCATATCATTGATTGAAAAGCATATATGTAACATGAGAATGACAAAGCACACACACATTATCATTTCATGAATAGATTGATGATGCATGAGAATCATGAGACTGCTTGGTTAGTGTTGTGAATGATTTTTGAGTTATATGTCCATGAGTAATTTGTCTGGTATGTTACTGATTGATTGAGAGAGGTTTCCCTAACCAGTTCAAGATTTAAGATTTTTATTTTGCTCAAGGAAGAGAGAAATCTAAGTTTGGGGGTATTTGATGAGCTTATAATATATCATATTTTATTGCCTAAATTTGCATTAGATCCTCTTTTGATGTAAATGTAGTGGATTTTAATAAATCTGCCCTTAATTTGGTTATTACTTGATAAGTAAATTCTATGTTGAATTAGTATATTTATTTATAGATAATTAAGCGTAAGAAATGAAATAAAATATGAAGATAAACATGAAGAAAATAAAGATAAGGAATGTCCAAGTTGGAGAATGGAAAGCAACATCTTTGCAAGAGAAAAAAGGAGGACAATAATTTGGTGTCGTCGGCCCTAGATTTGGGGCCGTTGGCGCCACTTTAAGGCCATTTTTGTGTATAGTTGTAGACTAAGTTAGCTAAAGTAGTCAATATGAAAGTTTTATCCCTTGAAGCTAAGTATCCAAAATATTAAGAATCATAGGACTTAGAGTTGAAACATGGAAGTTATGATCAAAATATTGCAGCTATCTCTAACTTCAAATCTGCTGACAGAAATTTTGGAGGTATAAAAAGTGGTGTTACTTGTAGTACACTTGTGAAATAATTTTAGGATGATTTGAAAAAAAATTTAAACATAAAATTTTATATCTTGAAGTTATCTTTCCAATGTATCAAGAATGATGTGATTTTGAGATTGTATGAGGAAGTTATGGTGAAAACAGTCAATGCATCTTTGGTGGATAGCAACCCGGTGCCGGTAACGCCCAATTTGGGGCCAGTGGCATCATCGGTGTGGTGTTTTCTCCCCCATTTTTGCACTATAAAACCTCATTTTGGGGAGGGTTTTGGGAGTTTTGGGAATCAGGGTTTTCAGGGCTTCTCTTGGAGGCTCATTTGGAGGTAAAGGGAAGGAGAGTTTTGCAAAAGAAGAGAAGCAAGGGAGCAAAAGTAGAGATCAAGTTTTGTAAAATTCCATATTTATGAAGGGAGTTCCTTCTTCTTTTTCTTGCATTAAATACTTTCTCCTTCTAGGGTAAAGATGTAGCTTTCTGAAAATATTCTTTGTAATTAAGATTTTTGGTTTACCAATGCAATTTTATCTTATTGTGTTTATTGCAATCTTTTGATTTGTGTAATTGCTTGATCACCAATTTCATGATTGAGATTGATTATTTGTGCATGGTTAGAGTACTCATTCTATGCTAAACTATGAGCTCCCTTGAATGAAATGGATAGATGGTTATGGTACTCACCTTATGCTGAAGCAATCTATTTGGTTCATTTAGTTCTTGGTCTTAATTGGTTTTCACCTCAATTATGCTACACACCATAGGTAATTAGAATGAGTAAAAATACTTGATTTAAACCCACACACCTAACTGTAAGAATCATATATTTGATGGAACAAACCCAAGATAATGTAGTGAATTTAACATTCTAATAAAATAGATATCATTGAGTGGTGAAATTGGATCCCTAGACTTTTATAACCTGTTAATCTCTTCTACATTATGCACTTCTATTATCTTCCATTATTTTACTTAATATTTAGGTTTATTTAGCATCCATTACATCTTTTTAAGATAGTATTAGTTTAGTGACTAGATATGATTGAATTGGTTTTATAGTTTTCAATGGGATCGACCCCTACATTGCACACTATACTGCTATATATTCATGCACTTGCGAGGAATTATAATTTGACCCATCAATATCTTATTTAAGTTCTAAGTTTCAAATTTTAGTTCCATTAGATATCATGATCATGGCAATATGAATTGTTCTTCAAGATAGAAAGTATTCATGGTTCCAAGCATATATGTATATTAATAGTTTTGACGAAGATCTTTCTATTCTTTTGTATATAGGTGAAAACGATCCCTGGGTGCTCTAGAGGACGAGGTCAATTTACATGGCTTGCCCATCTCACATGAGATGTGGAGAATACACAGGAGATAATACCTCCACAACGAGCCCCATAACCATTAGTAGCTCTAAGCTCTGCTATTAGAGGATAAAGTCACCTACCTTCCTCCACCCAAGGACAAAGTTTGGAACCCCAAGGCCAGTGGAGTAGGCCTCATAGGAGACTTAAGAGTCTGCACGCCCACAAGGCCCCCAACTACCAACATCCACAAGTCCATGCCCCGTTGCTAATGGATCCAAAAATCAAGACTTTCCTTCATCTTCAAGGACAAGGGCAAGCACAAGCGATATATCATTGAATGAAAAATATTTCACTTCTTCCTTGAACACAAATCTCTATAATTATTTAGTATATGGATATATTAAGGTTTAACACATAACTACTAATTTTGGTCAGGAACCCAGAGGAGAGGATGGGGTCCATCCAAGAACACCTTCATCAATGATATGAAGAAAAGCAACACTAAAATGTCTATTAAGATCAACCCTAATATTGGCAGGCCAGTTATTGAACAAGGTTGAAAGCATTTATCGAAAACCATTCAATATATTGTGAGGGCATTAACACCCATGATAGACTAGAAGAAATGATCAGACATAACTGAGTTAGAAAAACATCCTACGATTGCTGAATTGAAGGTAATAAAGGCAACAATCTTCATTTTTGAAATCATGTATATATGATTTTATGATTTGATTACTATCATCTAATTGCATTGACTCCTATATAGTCATGCTTTGATATCAAGGACTTTGAAGAAGAGAGAGTTCAATTAGTCATTGATGACTACTTCAGGACTGACTATAAGAGGGTTAGAAAAGATTATTTTGATAACTACTGCAAAGTCCAAGGCCAAGGCCATGATCCAGTTACCTCACCATCGATAGGAGTGAAAATTCCTAACTGGACCTTCTTATGTAGTTACTTTTAATCTCCAAAATTTCAGGTATACTACTCCTATAACAATTTTTCCATAATTCCCTGCAACGACACTATATCCTTAGATCATCCACCATAACGTGTCTTTGTTTGCTTTAATGTAACTTAGAAGTTTATACTCTGTTTGCTTAAATGTAACATAAGTCATTGGTAAATAAGGATAACCGAAAGAAAATGAAGTTTACACACTACATGAGGCCAAAGTCATTATGGTTGTTCTAGTTGAATGGGTAATAATATTGCTCAACACATTTCCTAACTCAATTCTCTTGATGCGATTTCAACTTTCATGTGTTTAAAATATTTAAATTCTGTGGAATAGCAGAATGAAGATCTCGATAGCCCAATTGATCAGATTAAACTGTTCAGAGAGACCCAAACTCATAAGTTGGATAACAAATTTATAGTTCTAGAGGCAAAAGATGTATATATGAGTACAACTAATTACTTCATTGCTTTATTTATATTGACTTTCCTTCTTGACTATCTTTTTTATGACTCATGATGCTTGTTTATTTATGTACAGAAGAAGATTGTGGACCTATAGGCTAGTTCAAGTTTGCAGAGTCACCCATGACAATAGATGATATCTATGATAAGGTCATGGAAAAAAGGCTCTGGATACATTAAGGGCTTAGGTCGCATACCAAAGCCATTAAAGAGTTGGTTTAATCTTAATAGTGATCATGGGGCATCAGCAGTGCTCCAAGAAGAATTAGCCTCCACAAAGGAAGAGCTTAGCAGTACAAAGGAAGAATTGACAACTGCCAACCAAAGAATTGATGCACTATCTGATGAGATAAAAGAGATTAGGTCATTGTTAAATTCATAGTTCAATCAGCTAACACTTGTAGCATTGACCTTAACTCAATTGGGCTTTCCAGATATACCGAGGTAACTTAGCTCTTTCATATATAATTTTCCATTCTGATTTTTTACTATCATTCCTTGATATATGACTTTTGTCTATTGATCTTGTGAACAAGGCTATCTACCAACGAGAAGGGTCAAGTAAAATGAGGACAATAACATCATGTTTATAACTTATTTATCATTTTAATGAGAGGCTTCAACATGTTAGTTACCCTCAAAGTTCTATTAGATATGCATTTTATTAAAGGCAATATTTTCAATTTGACATTCATCCAAAACTGTTTAGTGTGTTGAACTAAATGGGAGGGCTTCTGGTGATTCATATGATGTGTAATTGTAGGTTTGAAGTTTATATACTATCTTTATATTTTTGACTTGTGGTGTTTGACTACTATTCATGCAAGAATAGCAATTATAAGCATAATTGCAAAATTTGATATAAAAGTACTCAACTATATCCCTTGTAGTAGTTTTTCTTGTTGCAGTTTTCGAAATGGTGTACAAATATTATAAATTAAAGACAATTATCTAAGCATATAATTAGTTTTTATATTATAGACATGCAAAAAGTTTACTATATATAAACCCCAAAAATTGGCTGCATATAATTATATGCAGCAAAAAAAAGTTTGCATATACATACATGAAGCCAAATAAAAATGGCTGCATATATGCATACGTAGAAAAAAAAATGGTTGCATATGCGCATATGCAACAAAAAAAAGTTGTGTATACATATATGTAGTCAATGAAAAATGATTGCATATGCAACAAAAATGGTTACATTTGGCCATTTGTGATAAGGTAAATGCAGCCAAGGGGCAGCTACATGTTTTGGCTACATTTGACCAAATGTAATAAAAGAATGACTTTATGTAGCCAAAATGTTGATTGCATGAAGCCATTTTTATTGTAGTGTCAAGGGAAAAAGGGTCGACATATGGGTCCTTTACATGGAAGAATAGTACTACGGTCCTAGTAAGCAGTGCTTGAAGTGGTAGCACAAGCACACTGGTGTCCTTTTGCTTCGAGATTAATTTCATTGTTCGCCTTTTGCTTTCAATAACAACTTTGAGATCTTGTATCTCTAATTCAATAATGAAGTTGTTTCTTACAATCCTGAGACTGGAGAAGCCAAGGTTGCCCATGTGTGTCCAAATGATGGTAAAAGCCTTGATCATTTACAACATGGAGGCTTCACTTTCTTGTACACTAGTGACTGAAAGGCATAGCAAATGTTATCTCAGACACAGGTCCTTTCTCATTTGTAGCTCAAAAATTGAAAAGGATTTAGTTACTCATATTCTTAATTTACTTTGTTAGATACATCTCAATGTTTAGTTGTTAACTTAGTAATGTAATGTAGTGTTTGGTGTATGTTTTACTTGCAAGGATTACTTGTTTTTGTGATTCTACAAAATTTTGTTTTCTATAAATGGGACTTAGTATGTTTGCTCGTAGGGATTGTAAACAGTGAAGGTAAGTTCTGCTATTATCTTTAGATCCAACATATATCCTTTTATCAAGAATTTTTTTCTGGAGATTTGGAAGCCATTTGATAGGCCGAATCAAAGGTATGATAGGATTGTGTAAAATGGATGCAAATCAACCCAACTTTAAGTCAGTAGTTCTTTAATTTATTAAAACCAACAGTTGGTGATGTCACTAAATCCCCAAATTTGATAAAGAAAATTGTGTGTTGAGGAGATGAAAGTGTCCAAGGGTTGATTATAATAGGATAGTTTAAACATGACATGTTTAGTGGCTAAGTCATGTTGGAATATCATTGGCAAGCATGGATTGGAAAACTATAATTTTTCTAGCAACATTGGGTTAACAAGTTACCAAACTTTTATGTTTAGAATTAGGATGTGTTTTATGTACAAAATTTAGATTTTTGAGTCTAGAATCTTTTAGATCAAGGAGCAGATGAACCTGAGCTTCTTAAAAGGAGAAATGTTAAGAAGTACTACAGCCATGTCATGTGGGACATAATTCAGCATGAGAATCTATCTAACTTAGTGAGAGTAAGATAATCTGTGTACTAAAAGAGTTATGGGGGCTATGATATATCAAACTGTAGGTCTTGAGGTCTAGAATTCAGCAAATCAAGTTTCACATTAATTTGAGTTTTAGCAGAGAACTATCGGTTAATAGGAATATAAGTATGATTTTAAATGCTTCCCAAGATTTGTGTAAATGGAGTTTTGGCATAATTTTTTGTCTATTAATGTGTCTTAAAGTTTCAAATTCATCCCAATAAATAGTTCATTAATCCTAATTGTATAAGTTGAGATATAAGAAAAATAGTGCAAATCAATCAAGCTAAAAAAATCATTCAAACTCAAAGCTTGCAATTAAAATGTTTAGAAATCAAGTAAGACAACTGATTATTCTTTATGTAACTTGGTGATATTTTCATGATATATTAAGGAAAAGAAAAGGGATGACCTAAACTCAATCTTAAAACACAATAAAGAGGCTTGAGTCTTGAAAAGAAAAATGCAAAATCATAGTCATACTTAGAAATGTAATTAAGCAAACACTTAAGGAGTCCACCCCCTAACCATCATTATACTTATGACTTTCTAGGAAGAGGAAAATAAAGGGCAAATTCTAAGTGGTGAAAGACCAAGTTGCTAAACTCTTTGAGGGTATAGCAAAAGGTTAAAGGAAACAGAATCATTTTCAAAATTTCTTTCTTACATGCTATTTATGAATGTTTCATAATATGAACTTTATGTCATGACTTGAGATACACCTTTTAACATGATTTAGACCTTCATTTTGAGAATCCTTATTTTGCAAGCTGGCTTGACAATTATGATGATTTCTAAATACCATGATTTCTAGAAATATGTTTGTTTTTTTCCATAAGTTTCAATGATTTTTTATTGATATAAATGCTTTGTATTGTACAAATGTGATTAAGCTTGTTCTCCTCCAATGAGCATGTCTTACAAGTGTCTATCATGGTGAATAATTCTATTAGACTTGCTGTAATAAATAGATTAAAAAATGTGGGAGTCAAACTAGGTCAGGATAACTAAGCCCCAGACTACATAAGTGGAGTGCAGCTATGGCCATGCCTGCACTACAAATCTCAAGTAAATTTTATTTAAAATGGGATTACATCTGACATGAGGACTTTCATTTTATAAAAATGAATGATTGATAACTTGTGATTTTGAACTCAAGTGGTAGAATTGAAAATTCTAAGGGTGTAAAATTGTTTACTTACTGAGTTATGAGCTCATTCCATTTTATTTTCAGTGCCTAAATAAGAAATAATATTGAGGATGGAACCAATAACCTAAAGAGAGATAGGAGAATTGAGCAATGCGGGAAAATAGTCACCAAGCTTAGAATTTATTTTCGTTTCAATGTCTTGACTCTTATCTTTTGATTAAAAATAAAACTGTAATTATGAAAGTTTTTTGGACTTATATATTTTGATCTCAAGCTTGGAACAGTGCAAGGCAATGACTTAATCATGTGCGGCAAGTGAATTTGGAGGATGCTAAGTGTAACAACCTACCCTAGGAGGTAATGTCACGCTAGTAGTAAGGCGGGTTTCCCAAAGATCTATCATACTTGAATGATTAAATGAATCATGACAAAACACTAGTAGATAAATAGTGGAAAGAAAAAGTATGTAATATGAAATATCTTCATTTTAGAAGGAACTAGTCCCGCCACTGACTGGTTTAGTCGACTAGTGGTATTCTCCTCTTGTTATTGTCTTGCTGAGACCATGTTATCTAATCTGTACAGAAGATAGAGTGTTTGTTAATGATCTACACTCACTCTTTGTACTATATGGGAAAAAATGAAAATCATTAATCAAAATATAATCTACTATCAAGAGCATCTTCTGGGTTATGCTGTCGTGTTACTCTTGTATCAATTTATTCTTTTATCTAGTGTGGTTTTACTCTAATACCAATTGTAACAACTCATCCCAAGATGGCAATGTCATGTTGGCAGTAAGGCTGGTTTCCCTAAGATCATCATACTTGAATGATTAAGTACATCATAACAAAATACTAGCAAATAAATAGTGGAAAGAAAAGGCATGTAATATAAAATTTCTCTAACAACTATTACATCCAATACAAAAAAATTTCTAATCATGTCTATCATAAAAAGTTTATTTTTCTAAAATGTCAAAAATCAAATAAAATAAGTTTATTACAAAATAAAATCTCTTTTCCGCTATCGTCCATTATAACCCTTACTTCTACTGAGATGGACCATCTGTGAGACGAAACAAAAGAGTGAGTATAAAACCCAATAAGTAGAAAAGAAAATCTTAGTACATGTATCATAAAAAATCTACACAATGTACTAAAACATGTATTCCTCTTAATAATTTAATCTTTTAACCCAATGTACACAAATATTTATTGGGTAAATAACTCTAATAACCATTTGACTAGTTTGGTGGACCACAACATCTAATCTAAGGAATTAAAATCTCATCTCTTCATGGCCATTCTATCAAACTTCATGATCTGGTAAAATACTTGGTCAATCTCTCTTGATTACTCATTATCTGATCCGTTAATCATGAGGATTACATAAAAATAGGAAATATAAACATCTCATGACTGATCTAGTGGACCAAATTAATCTAAGGGATAAAATCTAGGCTCTTCAAATTTGTCCACACAAAATTTGAAGATCTAGTCATGTTTTGAAAAATCTGTTCCCTCCATCTTCTCTGGAACACCCAAAAATGTGAAAATTGACCATAAAATCATTAAAATTAAACTTCTATAGACCCTAAAACTTCAGTTTACATTAGGTCATCCGTTTCAATTTAGGTTAGGTTTTCTAAAAAGGTAGTAGCCTTTCTCTTCTCTCTCATGGTTAGCAACCATGGCTAACAAAGCCCATCTTCAATGTCCGCACCCATAGGCTACCCTTGCTACCATCGTCAATGGACGCTGTCAATAGCCGTCACCCCTGCCCATCGCAGCTAACGTCTGTCGCCCATCCCCTGTCGCTGGATCGTCCTATTTGAACACTGCCATGATCTGCATCAACCAGATGCAATCTAATTTTTGGGCAATCTAATCAGATTAAAATATGATTTTCTCTCTGATTTCAGCTCCCAAATTTCTATTCAAGCATCCACGAATGGACTATGGTTGGCAATAGTATTCCCACAATTGGATTTTTTGATTTGGGTGGACAACATGATGGTTTGGATTTGTGGCTTTGGCTTCGGTAGCTAATGATAGGCTGATTTAGAATTTGATTTTTCTGATTAGAGTCTAATCTAATCAAATTAAAATTTAATTTCTTTCTAGTTGATTCTACTAAAAATCAAGACAACAAAGTGGGATCGGAAAAAAATAGGAGGGGATTCGAGGGATGGTGGGACATTGTCCCACCGAATTTTCAGAGTCTGGATCTTCCCCAAAATTTGATTTTCTTTCTTGATTCTAATTCCCAAAATTATGGAAATTAATTTTTATTGATAACATGCACAAAAATATTTGTAGAGTCCATTGTAAATCATGCATATTGTAAATCATCCATGAAAATCTAAGTCTCAACCTCTAATCTTATAAATGTTCTAATGGCCAATAATAATCTACATCTTTCACAACAATAATATTCTAAAAATATATTATTGTAACATGAAATAAAAATCCCTCATGTTAGATTATATAAGTCATGCTTTGAATAATCTTTTAAAGCATCTAAATCATTCCAATCAAATACATAAATCTTAGATTTGTTAATCTAATACATGAATTTATTTATCTAAATTCTGCATTCAAATCCCCATAAATCTAGCATATTAATTCATGAAAATCTTAATTAATATACTCCTAAAATAAATCTATGCATCAATTAAAAATTAAATCAATGCATGAATAAATCTAATGCATCAAATTCATAATCTAATTAATGCATTCATATCTTTTGTATTACTTTTTATACGATTTAAATAATGCAAAACATCTTTCAACTTACTGATTTGAAGATCTACGAAAGAAACTCAAAATCTACAGCTCCCTTTCGCTTTATCGAGGAGCCCCCACAACAATGCCTCTCTACCACTCCTTTTTTCCTCTTCTCCCTTTTTTCTAATCGTAGCAAAAAAGGTCTCTGGCTATGATAAGAAACCCTAGTTGTGTTATGGGAGAACTCCCTTTTCCCATCATACTTAATAGGGATTTTCTCATATTACCTAAGGAGTTATCTAACTAATAAGATAAGGGGGAAACAGATAAGGCTTATCCTCTTATGGGTCCCATGATTTTAAAGCGAGAAGGAAAAAATAAAAATAATTAAATTTCACAAATCTGAACCTCAAACCTTTGAACTCTACTCTCATTGGCCATGGTTCTAACCATTCAAGCTACATGGGTTGCTAAGTTTTAAATAATAAATAAATCTTTTAAATCTCAAAATTTACTGTCAACGGGTCAATGGTCAAATTTCCAGCTATTAACACATCAGCACGTATTATGTCTGGGATATTACATTTGTGATATCCCACATTACCCGAGTGAGCGGGGAGTCCTAAAATTTATGTGTGGGCCTTGTGGAAACTTGTGAGACACCTTTTGTGGGGGTTGCATGGGCAACAACCACAAAGGGGCAAAGCTGTGAGACTATGATGGTTCAGAGTGAGCAATACCTCAGTAATGTATCCTTGGGTCATTACAAATGGTATCAGAGTCGACTCCCAAAATTCTAGTAATTAGAATGTGTTCAAAGAGGATGCTAGAGCCCAAGAGGGGTGTATTATGATATCTCACATTGCCCGAGTGATGGGGCAAATCCTGACATTTATGTATGGACCTTGTGGAAACCTATTGAGGCGCCTTTTGTAGGGGTTGTATAGGTGACAACCATAAAAGGGGAAAGTCATAAAGACCGTGATGGTTTAGAGCGGATAATACTTTAGTAGTGTGGCCTTGGGTCATTACAAATTTGTGGTTGCTCAAGGCGAATAGAGAAAATATGCAAATAGGAAATGTAGAGAACATGTGTTTTTGAAGGTATCACCTACACATGGTGTTATAAGATTTAGAGTAAAAGGAAAGTTGGATCTTAGCTTCATTGGACTCTTTGAGATCCTAGAGAATATTGGTGGAATCGCCTATCAGTTAGCATGAACACCATCATTAGCCGGAGTGTATGATGTGTTACACATGTCTCAGCTAAAGAAGTATATTATAGATCCTACCTATAGACTACGTGCAAAACAATATCATATAGAAAAGGATCCAACATATCAAGAACAACCCTATAGATTTTCAATGTGAGAGAGCTTCAGAAGAAGAGAAAGATAGTTTATCATGTACTAGTCCAGTGGAATAACCACAGTGAAAGTGAGGTCACTTGGGAATTTAAAAAAGACATGCAATAACTCTTTCCAGAATTTTTAGTTTCCAAGTGAGGGTAATAAAGTTTCAGGATGAAACTTATTGTAAGAGGGGGAGAATGCAATACCCAAGACATAACATGTGTTGATGTGTCAATAGTTGAAAATTTGACCATTGACTATGAATTTGGTAATTTAAAAGATTTATTTATTATTTAAATTTTAGTAACCTATGTAGCTCGTATGGTTAGAATCATGGTCAATGAGAGTAGAGGTTGAAGGTTTGAGGTGCAGATTTGTGAGATTTAGTTAATTTTATTTTTTCCTTCTCGCTTTAAAATCGTGGGACCTACAAGAGGATAAGCCTTATCCATTTCTCCCTTATCTAATTAGTTGTGTAACTCTTTATGTAACAAGGGAAGTAAATTCCTATTAAGTTACAATGGGAAAAGGAAGTTCTCCCATAATGCAATTAGGGTTTCTTTTTGTAGCTAGAGACCTTTTTTCTACTACGATTAGAAAAGAGAGAAAAGAAGAGAAGGAGAGTAGTGGAGAGGCGGACTTCCTATGGGGGCTCTTTGATAAGTGAAAAGGGAGTTATTGATTTTCCTTCATGGATTTTCAAATTTGTAAGTTGAATAATATGTTTACATTAGCTTAATAAAATAAAATAATGCAAAAGATTATAAATACATCAACTAAATTTATGGATTTGATGCATTAGATTATGCATTCATTGTTTAGAACTTCAAATCAATGCATAGACTTGTTTGGGAACACAATAATTAGATTCATGAATTAATGTGTTAGATTATTAATGCACTTAATGATTTTTATGAATTACTGTGCTAGATTCATGGGGATTTGAACACATGATTTAGATGAATGAAATCTATGCATTAGATTAACAAATCTCATATATAGTTATTGTTGATTAGAACGTAGTTTTTTTTATTTCCAATAGATATTCGGATTTATATTGTGTAGGTTGATTTTAGATTAAATCAATCTGGAATTCAGATTGGCGTCTATCCAAATTAGAACCAGAAATCAAATCATCCGAACGTTGTTTGTTTTTAGCTAATGGTGGCTCCAGAGGGGGAGGAGGGGAGAAATTTTACCCATGGTATGTTTGTTTATAATCTGGATTATTGTCTATGGTTATACTAAATTCTATGAATTAATTATGTGATACAATGGGTGACTAATTGGGTATAGTTGATAAGGGATCGTCGATAGTCCCTGATATGGGTATGAATGAAGATTGTGAATATCTCAATAGCAGGTAGATTCCATAATAGTATACATGGATTGTATGATGCCTATAAGGTATAGTTGTAATTGGATATGAGGTGCTTGAATGACATAGATATTACATGCTTACAGTGGCATGGTACGAATAATATATGTTGTGTCGGAATGACACTATTCAAATTTGAAATGCCTACATGGCTCATTATATGAGGTGCTAAAATGAAAAAATGTTAAGATAAGTACAAAGGAATAATGAGGACATGAGACTCATGATTATATTCATATGATTATATGATTGCAGTATGATGCATTTATTTATGTTCTAATTTAGAATATGTTGCTAATATTTTAATATTATTCTCTAATTGCCTACTTACTGAGTTTGCTCGAACTCATGCCTTCTTATTTAAAATTCTAGTAGACAGGTCAAGCAAAGGAGTTCAAAGATGATGGTTTTTATTATGTTTTATAAAAATTGCAAATTGAAATTTCTTATGATGTATATGTATTCATTCAAAATTGTAATAATTCAGTTATTGATTTAGTCGGGGTATATATGAAAGAGTAATGTATTGGCATGTCATGATGGGTTGGTATTGTCTTCTAATATGTCTACCATCACAGTGTGACTCAAGTTCGGGTTGTAAAGTCCCATAGTATAGTTTAACCCAAGAAGAGAGGGGTGAATTAGGTATATAAAAATTCATTACTTAACCCCTATTGAACCATTTTCCTCTTTTCGTACTTGTGTGTAGTGCATTGTAGAAAGAATAATAAAACAATAAAGTGCATAAAGAATTAAGCAAGTAAACAGACAAATACAAAAATATGATTTTTATAGTGGTTCGGGAACCCCATCCACTCTTCTAAGAGCATACACTCATTGTGCCTTGGGTACCACTATATCTTATTTAATGGAAGAATAATAATGCTTCCAGCACTCTTATAGATTTCAGCTCTAGGGGGCGTAAACAAGTGTTCCCAACACTCTTCTAGATTCTAACTCTAGGGGGCATAAACGTAGTGCTCCTAGCACTCTTCTGGTTTTCACGAGCTCACTAGGAAACTCACTAGTTTCAAAGATCACCAGCAAACTTGATGATTTTCTAGAGCTCACCAACAACTCATGCAATATGGTTTTCCCGAGCTCACTACAAACTCACTGGTTTTTCAGATTAACCAGAAAACTAATACATATTTAAGCATAGGGGAAGATAAGATCTTTTACAGCTCTAGTAATATAAAAAGATCTTCCCAAAATATAAACTCAATTGCCATAAAGATATAAAGATTAAAACTCATAGAAGATAGATAATAGTTTAAGCTCTTGACCATAGTTGGAAGGATTTGCATAAGGTTAAGTTCATTTGAAAAGTATTCCTTCGCTACTTTTGAATCGTCTAACTTATCTCCTTAAATAGATCTTCAAAAACTTGATTGTTGGAGGGGAGAAAGTTGGGATTGATGTAGGAACAATAACGCTTTAAATATAGATGACTGTTGTGATTTTTGTCATTAGAGTGCATGCCTTCTGATTTTTCTTGGGCTGCTATAATGCCATTCTTTTATAGAGAGAAAGATGAACTATTGTTGAAAGGTCTTTTCTCATTTTGACTTGACATAGTTGAAAAACTTGTAGCACCGCTTATAGCCAAAAATGGTGACTAGAATGAGTCTGCAAGATGAAAGCACGAGTGTAGATTTTATTTAGATGCAAATTACATAAATCAATTAATATTGGACAAGGTACGACCTCTCTTTGTCTGCATTTGTCTGCCATAAGTTTTATAGGAATTCTCCCATGATATTTGTCTATCAGTCAATCCTTCGTGAGTGTGATTTATTTGTTGTAAATAATAGACAAACTCTAGCGCCATAGACAAAGTTGAAACAATCGACAGATAAACTCTGCTTTGTCTTGTTCGAACAGACGAACTATGATGTTCTTCTTTTGTTCCACATTTATCTATTGAAAGTGACAGACAAATTCTGCTTTACTTTATCTTGGACGAATTGGGATCTGCACTTTATTTATAAGTTTGTCTATAGTAAGTTACAGACGAATGTGCCTATGTATTAAAGTTCACTTGCCCAAGTAGCTACTTTGTCTATGCAGCTTTGTCTTTTCTTACTATGCAGCTTCCACTTCATATTCTACTTTGTCTGTTGTAACAAACGAATTTGATCACATAGACGAAGTTGAGTTCCTTATGCATATTTCGAGCAATAGATGGAGTTCATCTTTATAACTTTTTGCTTCATTCATTCTTGATTTATCTGTCTTTACTCAGGTAAAGTTTCTTCTACTTTGTCTTTACACCTTCTTATCCATAGATGAATCTATTTATCTAGCTTTGTTGGTCAAAAAAAGTTTCTTATAACATGAAAAATCTCCCCTGGATATATTGGAAAAAGTAGGCCTTGAATGGGTAGGAAGATGTGTTGGTCCCATGTATGAGGTTGCTCAAGAGGGCAGGGGTGAATTGAGCATATACAAAATTATGACCAAATAAAAATTAATGTGCTAAGTAGAAGTAGTGTTGCAACACATATGTGATGTTCATAAATCATCGTTTAATTATAGTGTCTGCTTCACTTCTAGATTTAGCTTCTCTTAGCCATTCTTATTTCAGGCAGATAATTATGTGTGTAATGATATGTGAAATGTAATGATGAGACAATAACACGCAAAGTGAAGCAATTAAGTAGACAATATACACAATAATTTTTATAGTGGTTCAGGCATCCAGTCCCTATGTCCTCTCTTCCAAGAGTACACGCATTGTACCTTGGGTTTTACTATATCTAATAGTAGAAATATAAGTAGTGCTCCCAACACTCTTCTAGATTCCAGCTTTAGGAGGCATATATAAGTGTTCCCAATACTTTTCTAAATTCTAGCTCCAAGTGACATAAACATAGTACTTCCAGCACTCTTCTAGTTTTCACGAGCTCACTAGGAAACTCATTGGTTTCAAAGGTCACTAGCAAACTTGATAGTTTCTATAGCTTATCAACAACTCATACAATGTGATTTTTCCAAGCTTACCATAAACTCATATGGCTAATTAACAACTCTCAATTAGTACATTACTTTGCCTCCTTTACTAGGCTAATTTGTATAGAGTTTAAGCATATATAAAGTGATAGCTCGTTGAAGCACATTAGATATTAATATTCCAGAAATATGACTGAGATAGATCTTTGAGGCTTATTATCTATCAATGCAATAGAGATTGATTATCTTGGAGGAAGCATTTATCTATATGAGAGAGGTTACTCATTTAAGCTCTTTTCTCATGTTTCTCTCAGCTTTCTCAACTTCTTCATTGACACTGCACTACCTATATATTGCTTTAAAAATTTATATCTGTTGGAAGTAGTTGGCTTTCATTAAATGTTGAAGACCGTTCTGAATTTTCTCTAGTTGAAAAGTTATCTTCTTAATAAACTTGTTTTAGCTAGAAAGCTTGCAGCATCATCCTTGAAGGAGATGCCTTTTTGGTTTTGGCAAATATCGGCTAAAGACTTTCTGCATGACTGACTCTTTCATCCATTTGGAAAGACACTCATTAAGCTGGAAGGGATGTAGCCACTGAGTGTTACAATCATTGTTAGAGCGAAGACTGCTTTTCTTTGAATTTCTTTTCATCTTCATCAAAGCTCAATTTGTTCGATGTTTAATAAGATCAGCTTCGAGTAAGAGTTTAACTAGAGAGTATAGCTAGTATTGTCCTGTATAAGTAGTTTCTACTCATTATGATATGCTATAGTGATTCAACCATAGTTTGTCTGAGAACTTTATTTGATCAAGTCCAAGTTCGTCTCTTGTAAGTAATAGATAAATTGTCTCTAAGTAGATCCATATGATAGATAGTTTTTTTTTTTTGTAAATTTGCTTGAGATTGTTGTAACACTTTTACTTCATCTTCTAGTTTGTCTGTTGTAAGTAACATATGAATTACAGAGTTGCAGACTAAGTTCCTCTCTTACTGTTCATTAGATGAAGTTCTCGCACCAGACGAAGTTCTCTCATTAGATAGGATTGCTTCTTTCACTAGGAGAAGTAGCTTTGTCTATTGTAAGTAATAAATAATTCTTTTTGGCGCAGACAAGGCTTCTTCACAGCAGACAATTTGACTTTGTCTATTGACTTGTCTATAAAGAGCTGCAAATGAATTTGCAAGGCACAGGTGAATTCTTTCAAGTAGTTTGTCTATTGATTTGTCTATCGTAAGTAATAGATAAATTGATGAGGTGTAGACAAATCCTCTTTCTAGTAGTTCATCTGTTGATTTATCTATAATAAGTAATAAATGAATCTTAGAGGCATAGATAAATCATCTTTTCAGTTGTTTATTCTATTGGTTTGTCTATTGCAAGTGGTAGACAAACTTGCAGGCAAAGATGGCTGATAAAGTAAGTCATTCATCTGTAGCCGTTGTGCTGCTTCTACTTCATCTTCTATTTCATTTTAGAAGAATGCAAAAGAGTTCCTTGTTCTTCGTCTATTCTAGATAGACTTTATATGAGACATAAATGCTTGTTTAAGTTAACTCTATTTTTAGCTCTTCATTTGTCTGAGCTCAGCTACGTTTCATCTCTGCTTTTACAATCAGAATTTGTCTTTGTGTTGGGATAGATGTTGTGTATTAGCAGTTTATCTAACTTGTCCGTGGAACAATTTGTCTAAATCTGTCTAAGGCAGGTGTTATCTGATACTGAATTTATCTGTAGAATATTTATTCGATTACTCATTGAGGCTTGAACGTCAAAGCTATAAATATGCTTTGTGGCTTCTTTTCAAAGTTTTGGTGTCATTCTTTCTAAGGATTCTTGTCTTCTTTCAGTGTAGTGGATCTTGTTTGATAATATATTCTTTATGTAAGCTGTCAACTGTATTTGAGTTGCTTCTCTGTATATTATTTACGTTTTTGCAATACTTGAGAACAAAACTGTCAGCACCATAAGTTTTTACTCATATATTATTGTTCATCATCAAAACTTAGTTATTGGTCATATATACCATTTAGTTCAACATGATGAAGCTCTTGAATGATATTTGAAGGTAGATCTCTTAGCCTAGGATTGCAAAGATTTATGGAAGGTTTTGAGTTAATCTTTTTTCTTCTTCAAATCTTTCTTACTTTGTCTCAAACTAACTCTAGCTAATAGATAGTCTGTAGTTTAAGCTCTCTAATCATGGTTTTGTCTTCAACTATTTCTATCATTGCATTTGTTTGTGGAAGTTTCTCTTTGGATTTAACAGACAAAAGAAGCTCTTTAGCTCGTCTTAGAAGCCTTGTGTGATATTTGCAATGAATGCGAGTAGTTGGCAGCAGAAATCTTCAATCATAAGTTAGTGGCAACATAGGAGAACGAGAGAGGTAGAGAGAGAGAGAGAGAGAGAAACGACATTAGAGGAGAAAAAGAAGTTAAGGTAAATAGGTTATGTCTAAGTTTCTATCAATCCAATCCATTAAATAACTATATTTCATATATATTATACTATTATAAGAAGTTGGGAGCATTTAGATGTAGAATCATGGTTTAATTAATGAAAATTTTTGTCCATTAAAAAATAAATGTTATCAGATTTTTATTTAGTTGGAAAATTTTAATATCACTACTACATCTTGAAATGAGCCTCTTATGATGTAGAATGAATCCTATGGTTCAGATTCAGGGGATATAATGTATATGTACTTTTATGGATGAAAAACAAAAACAAAATTCGGATGCTATGAACAGTAAGTAATTTTGAATAGTACACATGAACAATGATTTTAAATAGTAACGGTAAACATATTTATGCACAGTAATTTTGACTATAAACATTACGTGTTCAGTATTTTTAAATAGTAAGTTTGACTATGAACAGTGCACGTAAATAGTGAATAGTAAATAGTAAATAATATATAATAAACAGTGAATGGGGAATAGTAGATAGTGAATAATGAATATTGAATATTAAAGTTAAATCCTTTTTCCATTTTAGAAGAATAGTTATTTTTGAAAGAAATAAATTCATATTGCTTGAAATTTGAAATATTTAAAAGTGGGAAGGTGTAAGAAAGTCTTAGGAGGCAAGGGTTTTGTGTGGAAGCTTAAATCCTTAGATTTTGGGTAAGTAGGAAATGATTTTCTAAATTTATACAAATTTCTTTTCCATTTATATGATTTTTATGCATTATTTTTGGGTCATGTTAAATTCATGATGGATTTATGCTTTGAATTCTTGGTTTAAATAATTTGAATAGGGCTTTATTATATTAAGCATGCTTTATATTTTTTCTCATATTTTCTCTTGTGATTTATGGTTTTTTGAATTTTGCCCTACATGCATTTGATGAAATGCCTAAGTGAAAGATGTATCTTATTTATAGACTTTGTTGGGTGAGTCTAGAGTATGTATAACATATTAAAGTATTGAAACTATAGTTATGTATATTAGTGA
Source organism: Pouteria campechiana (assembly GCA_036873735.1). NCBI lineage: Eukaryota > Viridiplantae > Streptophyta > Magnoliopsida > Ericales > Sapotaceae > Pouteria > Pouteria campechiana. The sequence continues at coordinate 43,476 of JAYJMB010071464.1, read as the reverse complement.
TGTTGCAGGATGTATGAAATGAGCCTTGGGCCACATGTGATAGATGATACATGGCATGACATTTAGTATACATCATGCAAGATGGTATGGGTGAATGAGATATGCATATGATGATGATGATGATGATGATGATGATGATGATGATGATGACGATGATGATGATGAGGCAATTTGCTCAACCTATATGGCCAAGAGATGAGCTTAAATGGCTTGAGATGCACATGACCTAAGTAATAAAGGGTTTGATCGGGCAGGTATGTGGCATGGGTATGAGATACAAATGATATGCTTAATAAGGAGTTTGATTGGGTGGACATGTGGCATGTTTGTATTTGGATTTGCATTCATAATATGATTTGATAGTGCCTATTCATAGTGCATAATTGTTGCTTATGTGGGGATATGTAGTAGCCAAAGATTCATAGACATGGCATTAGGTTGGGTATAGTCATGGGATTGGTCAATGGTCAGACTTGGTTGATGTCTGTGATTTATGTAAAAATTAGTGTAAATTTTATATCTATGTTTCATGTGATTAGCCGATGAGAAGATGAGTGATGGTTCGAGTATAACCAAGGGAAATTATTTGTTATTTTTACTTATCTACTTATTGAGTTGCCTAGCTCATTCTATTTTCAAATCTTAATAACTTTACCTGAGGTAGTCGAATCTGGGATTGAAACTTCAGGCAGGGAGAATTGATATAGTCTAGTTAATTATGTTATTTCATATGATATATATGAGTTTTTTGGACTTATGAGATGTGTATGATTATAATGTATCATTTTGATATTTAGGACATGTCATAATTGGTAATATAGATGAGAGATTGTATTATTAAAAGATAATATACTCCATCCAGTTATGTACTTATATGTGGATTATGGTCAGTGGTATGGTTGTAGTGATGTGGTTTGTGCCTGTGTAATCCTTACTCATTCAATCGATCTTATGACTGTGGAAAGATGATTGGTTGATTGATAATTGGTGTTCATTCCGGTTAGTGTTGACCAGCAAGGCGCTACAAGATGGTATCAAAGAATAAATGAGTATGGGACTACAAGTACAAGATGTTATCAATGGACAAAGAGTAATTTGATGAAAGTTAGAGTTAGAATGATAGAATAACTTTGAGCACTGATTTAAGCATACAGTTAAAGACAACTAAGATATGTTTGTAAGGGATAATATTACTGAAAGTAATTATTTTTCTTTGATGTATCAGTGAGATATGTTGCCTAGAAAGAAAGTAGACAAGGGTAACAGGCTTATGGTGGAGAGTGACACAGAAATTGAAATGCATGTCACCAGACCCAATGCAACCTAAATCATTATTTTAGAGCATCCGGCAGAACTAAGGCCTGATGGATGGAGGCGAGAGGAGCTAGAGTCAAATGAAACATACATGCTAGACTCGGGGCCTTATTTGAAAGAGGTGTTGGTAAAGGAGGATGAGAGGATTACTCATCTAAGGGAAGAAGTCAAAGAGCAAGCTAGAATCGAGCCCAATAGAATTGCTCCTATTGAGGCTAGGATTGATAAAGACCAAAGGATGGATCAAATGATAGAAACGATGGAAGGGATAGCTAGGATAATGACGCAATTGGTGCAAGCACAATAAAGGGCCTCGTCTAGACCTTCTACATCACCAGCCAGGTAGGTTCAATAGACAATGTAGCCTCAAGTTGAGGTGGAAGTAGAGGAAGTAGAGCCTGTGAGACAAGAAAGGCAAAGGAGAGCACCTAAGGGTCCATGAGATATCAGAGTCTTCCAAGACAGGAAGCCACCCACATGTCATGGAGAAAAAAATTATAAGGTGGTGGATAGATGGTTTAAGGAATTGGAAACTATATTTGAGAAGTTTCCCTACATAGAGGAGCAGAAGGTATTATATACAACATTCACACTGTAGGGAGATACAGCAGATTGGTGGTCTGAGAGAGAGACCTTGCCAAAGAGGCAAACACTTATCATGGACAGAGTTTGTGGACAAATTCTTTGACCATTACATATCAGCTATTGAAAAGATGAGGAAGGCAGCTGAGTTCGCCTCCCTAGTATAAGGGAAGATATCTGTGGGAGAATTCAAGTCCTAGTTTAGATCCTTGTCATGCTTTGTGGCTTGGGCTTGTACCGATCAAATGGGAAGGGTTCGCAAGTTCCAAGAGGGGTTGAAGCTCTCCATTCGAGCCAAGGTGAAAGTCTTTAGACTAACAAAGTATGCAAACATATTAGATTTGGCGCTTACAATTGAGCAAGAGGAGGAGATTGCTAAGCATCATGAGAGGAGGAAGGCTACTAAGTAAAGGCGAAGAGGAGGTGGTAGAGACAGGTTCTTTGGTAGAGGTCAAGGATAGAGAGATGCTCAAAAAGTTGTTGTAGGTCAGCAGCAGGCAGGACAGGGAGTGGCTAACCCTAATGCTTGCTACCTATGTGGACAGGAAGGGCATCATAGATGGGAGTACCCTATTGGGCAGAAAGTATATTTTATTTGTAGGCAGCAGAGTCACATATCCACTCAATGTCCCCAAGCTAAGGGGGGGCAGAGGTAGGCTATGAGGGCATCCCATACAGATAGGGGAAGAGGAGGCAAATCACCATTTGCACCACGGCCATAGATTGAGCAGCGGTCAAAGGTGGCGACATTGGTGAATGCTGTTACGCATTAGGAGGCTCAAGCTGCAGAAGGAGTAGTGACAGATAATCTACTTGTTAATGACTATTTGGCTTCAATTTTGTGTGATTCTAGTGCCACACATACTTTCATATCCGAGAGTTTTGTTAGGAAGGCTAATCTTCCTACATGTGCATTACATCATAAAGTCAATGTGTCCACTCCACTTAGAGTAGTGTGTAGTGCAAAGATGATGACCAATTGGTGTAACATTATCATCGATAGTAGGAAGTTTTGGATGAATGTCATTGTCATAGACATGAAATATTTTGATATTATTTTAGCCATGGACTAGTTGTCCCACTAGGATTCAACAGTCCACTACAAGACTAAGTAAGTGGTGTTGCGATTAGCTACTAGGATAGATGTGTTATTTACTGGCTCATTTAGGGGTAGCGCTCCGAAGCTAATATCTTCCCTTAAATCTGTAAATAGCTTTAGTGGTTGTTGGAAAAAGAGAGGATCAACAACTTAAAGATATACCTATTGTCCGTGAATTTTTAGACATATTTTCTGCAGTACTAACTGAGTTGCCATCAGAGCATAAAGTGGAGTTTGGCATCAATCTTCAGCCTGACACAAAACCAATCTCTAAAGCTCCATATAGAATGACACCAACTAAAATGGCAGAGTTGAAGACCCAATTGCTGGAACTGTTAGACAAGGGCTTTATCAGGCTAAGTGTGTCACCTTGAGGGCACATGTCTTATTCGTGAAGAAGAAGGACAATAGTCTACGATTGTGTATAGACTATCGAGAATTAAATTGGGTGATCATTAAGAACAAATATCCACTTCCTCATATAGATGACTTGCTAGATCAGTTACAAGAGGCAAGCATGTTCTCTAAGATTAATCTGCAGTCCGAATATCATTAGTTGAGATTTAGGGATGCAGACATTCAGAAAATTGCTTTCAAGACTCGGTATGGTCACTATGAGTTTCTAGTTATGTCGTTTGGTTTGACGAATGCCCTGGTTGCATTCATAGATCTCATGAACCGGGTATTTAAGTAGTACTTAGATTAATTTATCATAGTCTTTATTGACGATATTCTAATCTACTCAAAGGGTTGAGAGAAGCATGAGATGCACTTGAGGCTAACACTACAGAGGCTACGTGAAGAGCAGTTATATGCTAAGTTTAAAAAGTGTAAATTTTGGACAGGGTAAGTGGCATTCTTGGGTCATGTCATATTAGGAGATGGCATCTCAGTAGATTCCACCAAGATAAAGGCTATAATGAATTAGGCAAGGCTGATTAATGCTACCAAGGTGAGGAATTTCTTAAGATTGGTAGGGTATTATAAGAGATTTATAGAGGAATTCTCTACGATTACAGTTCCCCTAACTAAGCTCACACATAAAAAAAAGCCAAATTTGACTAGACCAATCGATGTGAAGCAACATTTTAAGAGTTGAAGAGACGGCTAGTTGAAGCTCTAGTACTTACAATACCTTCAGGGCAAGGAGGGCTTGAGGTTTATAGTGATGCATCTCAGAAGGATCTAGGATGCGTCTTGATCAACATGGCAATGTTATCGATTATGCATCAAGGCAGTTGAGGCCATATGAAAAGAATTTTCCTACACATGACTTGGAGCTGGTAGTGGTTGTGTTTGCACTAAAGATTTGGAGACATTATCTGTATGGAAAGCATTGTGACATATACACCAACCACAAAAGTCTCAAGTACATTTTTACTCAAAAAGAGTTGAACATGAGACATAGGAGATGATTGGAATTACTCAAAGACTATGACCTGACGATGCATTATTATTTAGGAAAGGCCAACATGGTGGAAGATGTGTTGAGCAGAAAGTCAAGTAATAGCCTAACTTATATGAGGACCTAGAGGGCAAAGCTTGTTGAGGAGATGAGGCATTTGGATCTTCACGTATGCATGAAAGGTATGGTTGCATAATTGAACCCACTACAGTTGAAGTGTACACTCATAGATGAAATCAAGCAAGTATAAGACCAAACTATAGATGAGGAGTTTTTGAGATTGAGAGAGAGAGAGAGCATAGAAGGGAAACTTTCAGATTATGAGATTAGGGCAGATGAATTAATGAGGTTTAGAGGCAGATTAGCAATACCTAGAGGAGCCTCCTTGGTATCAATGGTGTTATAGGAAGCTCACTATATGCCACATAACATTCACCCTGGGAGTACGAAGATGTACTGAGATTTAACTACTCATTATTGATGGAATAGTATAAAGGCAAACTTGTCAAATTTGTGGCTAAATGCCTAACTTGACAGCAAGTTAAGGCAGAACATCAAAGGCCTTGTGGGATGTTACAGAGGTTAGACATTTTGAAGTGGAAGTGGGATGAGATCATAATGGACTTCATTGTTGGGTTACCTCATACAGCAACAGGATTTGATTCCATATAGGTGATTGTAGATAGGCTAACGAAAGAGATAGTCAAATGACATAGTATTCCCAAATCTATTATTTCGGATTGACATAAGATATTCACCTCTAAATTCTGGAAGGCATTGCATAAAGCCTTGGGGACTTAGTTAAAGTTTAGTACTATATTTCACCCACAGACAGATGGACAGATGGAATGGGTGAACTAGTAGTTAAACAATATGCTCCATGCATATATGCTAGATTATGGAAATTCATGGATTGAGTATTTAGGTTTAGCAGAATTTGCATATAATAATAGTTATCACTCTAGCATTTATATAGCTCCATATGAAGCACTATATGGAAAGAAGTGTAGATCATATCTATGTTGGGATGAACAGGGAGAAGTCATGGTATTGGATCCTCAGTTAATAGCAAAGACAGTAGACAAGGTGTCTAAGATCAAAGAAAGATTTCTGATAGCCCAATTGAGACAGAAGAGCTATGTAAATACAAGGCATAGGGACCTTGAATTTTCGGTTGGGGATAAGGTATTATTGAAGGTCTCACCAATGAAAGGGTTTGTTAGGTTCGGAAAGAAGGGTAAGTTGAGCCTAAGGTATATTAGACCCTATGAGATCTTGGAAAGGATTGGGAAAGTGGCCTATCGCTTGGCCTTATTGCCCTCCTTGTCAATATATTGACATTGAGAAAGTATGAACCAAATCTGTCACATGTATTGCAGCCAGACCATATACAGGTGTGGGATAATTTATGGTATGATCAGTATCCAGTTCGAATTCTGGACGGCCACGTGAAACAATTGAGGAACAAGATGACTAGGCTTGTAAAGTTTCAGTGGAGTCATCATTCAGAGGATGAGGCAACTTGGGACCTTGAGGACGCCATGAGAGAGAGACATCAACACTTGTGGACTTGATGTCTCGAGGATAAAACTTTTATAAGGTGGGGAGAATATAATATCCTGCATTGAATGCGTGTAGTTGATAGCAAAAATCTCCTCTTATAAGTTCGTGGTAATGGAGGAGAACAAGGGAGGCAGAGAGAGAGAGCAAGAGAGACGACAGAGAGAAGAGGCAGTAGAGGAGAAAAAGAAGAAGTTAATGTAAGTATGTTATGTCTAATTTTCTATCAATCCAATCCATTAAACAGTTGTATTGCATATGTATTATACTATCATGATAATTTGAGAGCATTTAGATGTAGAATCATGGTTTAATTGATGAAGTTTTCTATTCATTAAAAAATAAATATTATCAGATTTTTATATAGTTGGAAGATTTTATATCATTCCTATATCTTGAAATGAACCTCTCATGATGTAAAATGAATTCTACAGTTCGAATTCCAGGGATATAGTGTATATATACTTTTATGAATGAAAAATAAAAATGAAATTCGGACATTGTGAACAGTATATGTGAATAATGATTTTAAACAATAATTGTAAAAAGTATTTAAGCACAATAATTTTGACTATGAACAGTATGCATACATTATTTTTAAAGAGTGAGTTTGACTATGAATAGTGCATGTGAATAGTGAATAGTAAATAGTATATAGTGAAAAGTGAACAATAAATAGTAGACAATGAACAATTAATAATAAAATTGAATAGTAAAGTTAAATCCTTTTTCCATTGCAGGAAAATGGCTATTTTTGAAAGAAAAAAATTCATATTTCTTAAAGTTTGAAATATTTGAAAGTGGGAATGTGTAAGAAAGTCTTGAAAGACAAGGGTTTTTTGCGGAAGCTTAAATCCTTAGATTTTGGATAAATAGGAAATAATTTCTAAATTCTTAAAAATTTCTTTTTCCATTTACATAATTTTTATGCATTATGTTTGAGTTGTGTTAAATTCGTAACGGATTTATGCTTTGAATTCTTGGTTTAAATAGTTTAAATAAGGCTTTATTATATGGAGCATGCTTTACATTTTTCCTCATATTTTCTCTTGTGATTTATGGTTTTGTGAATTTTACCTCACATGTATTTGATGAAATGCCTAAGTGAAAGATGTGTCTTATTTATAGACTTTGTTGGGTGAGTCTAGAGCATGCATGACATGTTAAAGTATTTGAACCACAGTTATATATATTAGTGATGTTGCATGATGTATGAGATGAGCCTTGGGCCACACGTGATAGATAATACATGGCATGACATTTGGTATGCATCATGCAATGGCATAGGTGATTGAAATGTGCACATGATGATGGGGCAGTTTGCCCGACCCGTATAGCTAAGAGGCCTGAATGGCTAAATGTGATAAGATGCACATGACCTAAGTAATAAGGGGTTTGATCGGGCAAGTATGTGGCATGGGTATGAGATGCACATGATCTGAGTAATAAGGGGTTTGATCAGGCAAACATGTGGCATGTTTGTATTTAGAATTGCATTCATGATATGATTTGAGAGTGTCTATTCATGCTACATAATTGTTGCTTGTGTGGGCTATGTATTAGCCTAAAATTCATGTATATAGCATTAGGTTGGGTATGATCATGGGATTGGTCGATAGTCAAACTTGGTTGATGTTTGTGATTTATGTAAAACCTGGTATTAATTTTATAACTACGTTTGATGTGATTACTAGATTGGCAGATGAGTGATGGTTTAAGTGTGACCAAGGGAAGTCATCTGTTGCTTTTACTTACCTACTTATTGAGTTGCCCAACTCATCCTATGTTCAAATCTTAACAGGTTTACCTGAGGGAACCCAATCTAGGATTGGAACTTCAAGTAAGAAAACTTGATATAGTCTAGTTAATTATGTTATTTCACATGATATATATGAGTGTTGTGGACTTATGGGATGTGTATGACCATAATGTATCATTTTGATATGTTGGATATTTCATAATTGGTAATATTGATGAGAGATTGTATTATTAAAAGATGATACACTCCATTTATTTATGTACTTATATGTGGTCTTGGTCATTGGTGTGGTTGTAGTGATGTGGTTTGTGTCTGTGTAATCTTTACTCACATATAGTTGAGGTTGCTAATTGCAATTCTGCACTTATAAGTTTTTTGTGCTTGCTACATTGTTAGCATCGTATAATCAAAATGTATATATCCTCATGTGATGTGCAAGTATTGTAAAGTAGGGATAATATACATTTCTTATTTAAGCACATAATATGAAAATTCAATAGAATATAGTGCTAAATATGATTCAACAAATTGATATTGTAAAGAATGATATCTAAGCGCATCATGAAGTAAAAGATGTGTGCTTGCATAATTAAACATTCATGATTATGTATATATTCCAAGCATATCATAAGATGTCAATTTAATAGTTTAAGCACTTATATTATTTTATCTTAATACAAGTTTTGTTGTCATCAAAATCATATATAATACTCTTGACACAAGTAAATTGGGCAGTTTAATTGGTTAAGTTATTGTTTTATAGTTGTTACATGAATTCAAATTTTAAATATGATTAATAAATGCATGCACAGGTTTTAACCCTTAAAATACATGGTAGACTTTGTCAAATTTTTAGTAGAAGTTCCCCTTAAACATGCAAAAATTATGGGATAATGGTGAAACTCATAGGCCTGGGGGCGGGGCATGACACACTTATAACCCCTTTTAACTCCATCAGCTCCTAATGCTATCTGGGTGGAAGTTTCAAGTAGGAAATTCAAGTAATATGACAAGAAATCAAATGAGTAAAACTCTCAAATATCCACCTTAAATCATCATCAACATCCACCACAGAATCATCTTCAGCATCTACTAATAATAAAGCAATATCAATAATGAAACAGTATTTAACAATAAAAAATAAAAAATAAAAATTGAGGAGTCATCATAAACTCGAAAATTGAAATAGGTCTTGTTGTTTAGGTTGTTTTCGTTTGGCATTGTGGCAGCAGCACCAGCTTGTAGCCTTGCAGCAGAGGTTAGGGGTGTAGGCTTGTAGCAAGTGTTTCTGGACCTTAAGGGTGTAGCAAGGTCAGCAACAGCGATTGCTGGTGAGATTTGGCAATAGCCACAGTAGATAATGGGTCTATTTGGATTGGCAGCAGCAATAACTGGTGGGATTTGGCAGAGCTGTGGTAGAGGATTAGGTCAATTTCGGCTCTATTCGGGGTGGAGGTTGGGATGGTTTGCCCAAAAATGAATGGAAGTCAATGGATGTGAGGGAGACGTCCTTCTTCGACGGAATGGCTTGGGAGATGAGGCAAGAGCTCAGAGGCCTACAACTGTCTGGTAGGAACGATGACAGTGAGGAAAGGGCAGTGGATGCAGCCGATGAAGAGGAAAAACTCAGTCTCTTTCATTCTCTGGAAAGGGAATGTGAGGTAGGGCAGTGAGGAGCTATGGAGTGTGGCAGCAAATGGGGAGCATGACCTTAGAGTTTAGAACTTTAGATGTTTTGGCACATCTATTCCGGCTAATTCGAGCAGGTTTCCTCTCAACCTAAAACTACCCCATATTGGGATTTGGGTTGGGTTCAACCCAAATTCAAAACCCGAATTCTATTTTAGTTGAACCCAAACATAACAAACATAAGAAAAGGGTTCAAGGCTACCTAACCCAAGTTACACCCCTATTCAATGCTGGGAAGAGAAATCAAATTTTTATTCCAAACAAAAGCATTGAAATCAGATTTTCTATCTGATTATTGCTTATTAGATGGGTACAACGTCACGCCAGCCACCTGAGCAGATTGGATGCTCTCTGCCAGTGCACCCAGCCCAGCCCAATCAGACGACAACGAGTGGGCGGCAAACGATGGCAATAGGGTTGGGCGATGGGGGTGGGCATGAAGATGGGTTATGGTTAGCCATGGATGACTGTGGGAAGAAGAAAAGGGTTGTTGCTTTTTTAGAAAACCCAAATACAATGGATTGCCAGATTTTAAATTGAGATTTTGGGCTCCATATTAGTCCAATTTTAATAATCTTATAGTAGATTTCTACATTTTTGGGTATTCCGAATAAGACGGACAGAAGGGATTTTTCAAATCATGACTAGATCTTCAGATTTTGTGTGGAGAGATTTGAAGGGCCTAGATTTTGTTCCTTATATTATTGTTTTTGTTCATTAGATCTTTCATGAGATGTTTAGATTCCTTATTCCCATGTAATTCTTGTGATTAATGGGTTAGATGATGAGAAATTAAGAGAAATTGATCAGATTTTGGCCAGATCATAATGTTTGACAGAACGACAATGAAGGGATGAAATTTTATTTCCATATATTAGATGTTATGGTTCACCAAACTACTCAGATGGTATCAAAATTATTTGCTCTATAGATATTTGTGTACATTGGGTTGAAAGATTAAATTATTAAGAGGAATACATGTTTTAGTACATTGTGTAAATTTCTTGTGACACATGTATTAAGATTATTTTTTCTGCTTACTGGGTTTTGTACTCACTCTTTTGTTTCCTCTTACAAATGGTTCATCTCAATAGAAGTAAGACTTGCAATTGAAGATTAATGAAAAGAGAGAATTTTGAAATTATTTATTTAATTTAATTTTTGAGAAGTAGAAAATAAACTTTTATGACAGACATGTTTAGAAATTTATTTGGATTGGATGTAATAGTTGCTAGAGAAATTTTATATTATATACATTTTTTTCTTTCCATTATTTGTTTGCTAGTGTTTTATTATGATGCATTTAATTGTTCAAGTATGGTAGATCTTAGGTAAACCCACCTTACTACTAGAATGACATTGTCATCTTGGGGTGGAATGTCACAGTTGGTATCAAATGTAATACCCCAAATATAATGTGTTGATGTGTTAATAGTTAAAAATTTAACCATTGACCCATTGACTGTAAATTTTGATATTTAAAATATTTATTTATTATTTAAATCTCAGCAAGTCGTAAAACTCGAATGATTAAAACTATGATCAATGAGAGTAGAGATAAGAGTTCAAGGTTCAAATATATGAGAGTTAGTTATTTTTATTTTTTTCTTCTGACTTTAAAATCGTGAGACCCACAAGAGAATAAACCTTATCTATTTCTCCCTTATCTTATTAGCTGAGTAACTCCTTACATAACAATGGGAGCAAATCCCTACTAAGTTATGATGAGTAAAAGATGATGAATACATCAATTAAATTAATAGATCTGATACATTAAAGATGATGAATGCATCAATTAAATTAATGGATCTAATGCATTAGATTATGTATGCATTGATTAGATTTTGAATCAACGCATAGATTTATTTGGTAGTACGGGTTTGAAGGCATGATTTAGAAGGAAATCTATGCGTGAGATTAATAAAACCCAAGATATATTGAATTAGTTTAATTGAGTACGTGTTAAAATATGCCAGGAATGGACGTATGGATAATGGGATGGTGTGATTCACGTCTTAGCGTGATGTCCCATTACTGATCAAAATCATGGGGTGCTGGCCCTACCGTTGCTTGCAGAATTTTTTTTAGAAACCAGACAAGCAGAGTTGCGTCTGATCTATGCTACCAGATTTGGATAGTTTTTTTATTAAATCAATCAGAAAATCAGATCAGCGTCTGTTCAAATCAGAACCAGTAATCAAATCATCCGAATGTTATTGATTTCCGATTTCAGAAGTTAGGAAATCGGATTTGATCAGATTGTTGCCATGAAATCGACTAAAATCAAATCCTGATTTTACGCCCCAATTTTCGGATTCAAATCTTAGAATTCCAAACCAAAAATTCAGCATCGTTGTTTAGCTTGCCAAAGCCATAGAAATCAGACCATCCAATCTTCAGACTGCCCAAACCAGAGCCACAAAACCGTCCTCCGTTCATGAGTAGCTGGTCTAGAATTGAGAGCTGAAATTTGTCAGATTAGGCCGCCCAAACCAGTGTCTAGGATCAGACAGATAAGCCAGGCGGCAGCGGGTGGGCGGCGCTGGCGCTGGTGCTTGGCAACGGCGGGCAGAGACGGCCGTCGGCGGGCTGGCAGGGGTGGTGGCTTGGTGGGGCGGCATCAAGGGTGATGGGTTTTTCTGGTTCAGCAATGGCTGACCGTGAGGAAGAAGAGAAAGGGCTGCTGCCTTCTTAGAAAGCCTAGCCCAAATTAAAACGGACGGCCAGAATTAAAATAGATATTTTAGGGTTCGTGAAAGTCCAATTTCAATGTTCTTATAGTCAATGAAGTCCGATTTCAATGATCTTATAGTTGATTACTACATTTTTGGGTATTCTGTATAAGATGAATAGAACAGATTTTTCAAAATATGACTAGATATTTAGATTTTGTATTGACGGATTTGAAGGGCCTAGATTTTGTCCTCATATGATTGATTTGGTCCACTAGATCAATCATAAGATGTTTAGATTCCCTGTTTCTATGTAATCCTTGCAATTAATTGGTCAGATGATGAGTAATCAAGAGAGATTGACCAGATTTTTTACCAGATCATAAAGTTTGATAGAACTACAACAAAGGGATAAAATTTTACTTCCCTAGATTAGATATTGCAGTTCACTAAATTAGTTAAATTGTTATCATAGTTATTTACCCAATAGATGTTTGTGTACATTGAGTTAAAAAATTAAATTATTAAGAGGAATACATATTATAATAATTTGTGTAGATTTCTTAGGACACATGTACTAAGATTATCTTTTCTGCTTACTAGGTTTTATACTCACTCTTTTGTTTCCTCTTACAGATGGTTTATCTCAGTAGAAGTAAGAGTTATAACGAAAGATAATAGAAAAGAGATTTTATTTTGGAATGAATTTATTTTATTTTATTTTTTAGATTGCAGGAAAAATAAACTTTTTCTTTCAAACATGTTTTGTAAATTTATTTGGATTGGATGTAATAATTGTTAGAGAATTTTTTTTATTATATACCTTTTTCCTTCCATAATTTATCTATTAGTATTTTATCGTGATGCATTTAATTATTCAAGTGTGGTAGATATTGAAAAAACTCACCATACTGCCAACATGGCATTGCCATTCTAGGGTAGGACGTCACAGTTGGTATCAAGGCAAAACAACACTAGAGAAAAGAATGAATTAAGGCAAGAGTAACACGACACCATAATGCACAAGATGCTCTTGATAGTGGACCATATTTTGCTTAATGATTATCATTTTTCCAACATTAGTATAAAGAGAGAGTGTGTAGAGAATTAACAAACATTTTATCTTTGGTACAGATTAGATAACATGGTTTCGGTAAGACAACAACAAGAGGAGACTACTATCAATTTACCAAACTAGTCAGTGGTGAAATTAGCTCTTTCTAAAACAAATAAAGCAAAGGCTCCTACACTAACAGAGAGGGTGAACCAATAAGAGGTTGCCCTAGATATTAGAGACAATTTGAGGTGCTGAATAAAAAATTAGACAACATAACAGCACAGTCAAGAGCAACCGCTTCACGCACCTCACCACCTCAAATACCCAGAGTTGCGCTAGAAAGACAGAAAGAGGTGCAAAGAGAAGTGAGAGCAGAAGAGCAAGTGGATTTAGCAGCAAAATTAGATACAACTGTTAATCCACTAGATAGAGAAAATGCTCCAAGACATGGTGGGGAGGCTACAAACAGACCGAGGAGCGAAATGATCATGATCATGTGGCAGACTTACAGGCCACAAGAGTAATATCACCAACAGAGGTGAGAATGAGAACAGAAGTAGCTGTCAGTAAAGATAATACAGAGAGAAAAGCTATGAAAGATTTCTACCGACTGAACCCTCCAACCATTGAGGGGTGGAGAAGGTATTACTGTTGAGAAATGGATCACTATAATGAACAAGAAGTTCTCCTTCTTGAATAGCACAGCTAGCCAAAAGGTTAGATTTGCAACCTTCTGGCTAGAGGAAGATGCAGACCAATGGTGGAAAGCAAAGAGCAAAGCATTTGAGAGCAAATGAGAGGTTGTCACTTGGAAAAAATTTAGAAAGTCTTCTTAAGGAAGTTTTATCCACCAACAGTCGTAGCAAAAAAGGCCTGAGAGTTTGCTAACTTAAAGCAAGGATAGATGTCAGTAGTAGAGTATGAGCGAAAATTTTCTACTTTGGTATGTTTTGCAGCAGACATATTAGCTAGTGATGAGGCACACAAATGAAAGTTTGAAGAAAGCCTATCTGCAGGTATTAGAGCTAAAGTATTATCGGCACGGTGTCAAACTTTCGAGATGGTGATGAAGAGGGCTCTAGAGGCAGAGAAAGAGATAGAAGAAACCATTAGAGTCATAGAGAAGCATCAACCTTTGGTCAATAGAGAGGGACCACTTTTTAAGAAATAGGCGGTCTCACACCCAAGTCAGTCCTCTAAGTCGGGGATATTTGAGAGCAAGAATCAATGTCCATCTAAGCAGCACGTTAAAAAGTGTGAGATATGTCAAATGTACCATTCTGAAGAATGCAATTACTAGAAAGAAGGGTGCTACAAATGTGGTCAGAAAGAGCAAAGACCATGACTTTCATCTTTTCTTGTTGCCTCTGTCCTATAGGTCTCCTTCTTAGACATGCCTCTTGATTCTGTTGTGACTGTTGACCTCGTAACTCCCCCCTAGTAGGGCAATCTCTAGCAACATGTCCTAGTTGCTTGCAATAGTAACGTATGAACTCAGCAGTGCAGTCTCTACCTTGATGATCTTTCTGTCTACATTTGTAGCACCTTCTTTCTGGTAATTGCATTCTCCAGAATGATACATTTAACATAACTCGCACTTTTTAACGTGTTGCTTGGATGGACGTTAATTCTTGCTCTCAAATATCCCCGACCTAGAGGACCGACTTGAGTGTGATATCGCCTGTTTTTTGAAAGGTTGTTCCTCTCTATTGATCAAAGGCTAACACTTCTCTATGACTCTAATAGTTTCTTCTAGCTCTTTGTATACCTCTAGAACCCTCTCCATCTCCATCCCAAAGGTTTGACATCGTGTTAAAAGTACTTTAGCTCTAATACCATCAAACAAGCCTTCTTCGAACTTTCGTTTGCGTGCCTTATCACTGGCCAATATGTGTGGCGCAAAATACACAAAAGCAGAAATTTTTTTCTTCATACTCTACCACTAACATCTATCCTTGTTTTAAGTTAGCAAACTCTTGGGCCTTCTCTGCTCTGGTTGTTGTTGGGAAAAACTTCCTTAAAAAGGCTTTTTGGAATTTTTCCCAAGTGACAACCTCTCCTTTGCTCTCAAATGCTATGCTCTGTGCTTCCCACCATAGGTCTACGTCTCCCTCTAGCTAGAAGGCTGCAAATCTAACCTCCTAGCTAGTTGTGTTGTTCAAGAAGGAGAATTTCTTGTTTATTATAATGATTCATTTCTCAACAACAATTCCTTCTCTCCCCTCAATGGGTAGAGGGTTCAGTCAGTAGAAATCTATCACAGCTTTTGCCTTTGTATTATCTTTGTTAATGGCTACCTTTATTCTCATGCTCACCTCTATTGGTGGTACTTCTTTTGTAGCCTGTAAGTCTGCCACATGATAATGATCATTTCGCTCCTCGGCCTATCTGCAGCCTCCCACACTATGTCTTGGAGCATTTTTCTCTACTTGGTGGATTAGCACTTGTATCTAGTTTTGCTGCTAAATCCACTTGCTCTTGTGCTGTCATTCTCTTTGCACCTCTCTTTGTCTTTCTGGCACAACTCTGAGTGTTTGAGGTGGTGAGGCGCTTGAAGTAATCACTCCTGACTATGCTGCTATGCTATCTAATTTTTTGTTCAACACCTCAAATTGTTTCATTATCTCTTGTCTCAAAATATTTAGGGCAACCTCTTATTGGTTTACCCTCTCTATTAGTATAGGAGCCTTTGCTTTCTTCATTTTAGAAGGAAGTAGTCCCACCATAGTTTGGTCAACTGGTGATAGTCTCCTCTTGTTATTGTCTTGTTGAAATCATGTTATCTAATCTATATAAAAGATAGAGTGTTTGTTAATGCTCTAGACTCTCTCTTTACACTATGTAGAAAAAAGATGATAATTATTAAGCAAAATATGATCTACTATCAAGAGCATCTTCTGCGTTATTTTGTTGGGTTACTCTCGCATTAATTTAGTCTTTCTCCAATGTTGTTTTGCTCTGATACCAATTGTAATAACTCATCCCAAGATGACAATGTAACACTTTCAGTAAGACGGGTTTCTCTAATTCTACCACACTTGAATGATTAAATGTATCACAATAAAATACTAGTAGACAAATAGTGGAAAGAAAATACATGTAATATAAAATTTCTCTAACAATTATTACATCTAATCCAAATAAATTTCTAAATATGTCTATCATAAAAAGTTTATTTTTCCTACAGTCTCTAAAATCAAATAAAATAAATTTATTCCAAAATAAAATCTTTTTTTCTGTTATCTTCCATTGTAACCCTTACTTCTACTAAGATGGGCCATCTGTAAGAGGAAATGAAAGAGTGGGTATAAAACCCAGTAAGCAAGAAAGATAATCTTAGTATATGTGTCAAAAGAAATCTATGCATCGTACTAAAACGCATATTCCTCTTAATAATTTAATCTTTTAACGTAATGTATGCAAACATCTATTTGGTAAATAACTCTGATAATCATCTAACCAGTTTGGTAGACCACAATATCTAATCTATGGAAGTAAAATCTTATATATTTGTTGTTGTTCCATCAAACTTCATGATTTGGTAAAAAATTTAGTCAATCTTTCTTGATCACTCATCATCTGACCCATTAATTATAAGGATTATATGAGAATAAGTAATCTAAATATTTCATGACTGATCTAATGAACTAAATCAAGCATCTAAGGGATAAAATATAGGCCGTTCAAATTTGTCCACAAAAAATCTAAAGATTTAGTTATGTTTTGAAAAATATGTTCTGTCCATCTTATCGGGAACACTCAAAAATGTGTAAATCGACTATATATTTATTAAAATCGGACTAACCCTAAAACTTAAGTTTTAAATGTCACTGTCTGTTTCAATTTAAGTTAAGTTTTCTAGAAAGGCGGCAGTCTTTCTCTTCTCCCTAACGGTCAGCAGCCACGGCTGAGTGGCTGACAAAACCCATCTTCAATGTCCGCACCCACCGCCCACCGTTGCTGCCGCCGTCGACCGACGCCGTAGCAGGCCGCCACCTGCGCCTGCCGCCTCCAACGCCAGCCGCCCATCCGCTGCCGTTGGACCGTGCCATCTGAACGCTGCCACGATCTTCATCAACTAGATGCAATCTGATTTTTGGGCAATCTAATCAGATTAAAATCTGATTTTCCCTCTGATTTCAGCTCCCAAATTTCTATTCAAGCATCCACGAACGTATAATGGTTGGCAGCAACATTCCTACGGTCGGATTTTCTGATTTGGGTGGACAGCATGACGGTTTGGATCTGTGGCTATGGCTTGGGCAGCTAACGACGGGTTGATCTAAGATTTGATTTTTCTGATTAGTGTCAAATCTAATTAGATTAAAATCTGATTTTCTCTCTGGTTGATTCAACCAAAAATCTGGACAGCAAAGGGGGACGGGACGGGGAAGAACGGGAGAGGATTCGTGGGACGGCCAGACGCGTCCCACTGAATTTTCAGGGTCAGGATCTTCCCCAAAATCTGATTTTTTTCTGTATTCTAATTCTCAAAATTGTGGAAATTAATTTTTATTGATAACATGCACAAAAATATCTGCGGAGTCCATTGTAAATTATGCATGAAAATCTAAGTCTCAACCATTATCTAATCTGATAAATGGTCTGATGGCCTAGTAATTTACATCCTTCGCAGCAATAACATTCTGAAAATATATTATTCTAATATAAAATAGAAATCCAACAAGTCAGATTATATAAGTCATGCTTTGAATAATCTTTAAATGCATCTAAATTGTTCCAATCAAATACATAAATATGAGATTTGTTAATCTAATACATAGATTTATTTATCTAAATCCTGCATTCAAATCTCCATAAATCTAGCATATTAATTCATGAAAATCTTAATTAATACACTCCCAAATAAATCTATGCATCAATCAAAAATCAAATCAATGCATGAATAAATCTAATGCATCAAATTCATAATCTAATTGATACATTCATCATCTTTTGCATTACCTTTTATAAGATCTAAATAATGTAAAACATCTTTCTACTTATTGATTTGAAGATCTATGAAAGAAAATCAAAATCTGTAACTCCCTTTTTGCTTTATTGATGAGCCCTCACAGCAAATATGTCTGTCTCTCTGTCACTTCCTTTCTCCTCTTTTTTTTCTCTTTTTTAGTGGTAGCAGAAAAGATCTTCAACTATGACAAAAAACCCTAGTTGTATTATGGGAGAACTCCCTTTTCCTATCTTGACTTAACAGGGATTTGTTCTCTTTGTTACATAAGAAGTTACGTAACTAATAATATAAGGGTACTCTCATTGACCATGGTTCTAAACATCCGAGCTATATGAATTGCTGAGATTTAAATAATAAATAAATATTTCAAATATCAAAATTTATGGTCAAGGGATCAATGATCAAATTTTGAACTATTAATACATCAACACATATTATGTCTGAGGTATCACACCAAGACGATCACTTTAGGAAATGGGACATCAAAACTATATATGCATAATCCAATCAATTTAGTTCTTTTCTTGCATAATTAAACCGACTTTTTATTTCAAAACAATTGAATATAATTAAATAATCAATTATTTTAATTTCATAAAATATAGTTTAAGATGATGTTTCAAGCATGTTTTATTGTTTATATTAACATGAAAGTAGTGTTATCAGAATAAGACCGGTGAGTTGAACTGGTTCAACCGTGAACTGGTCAGTTAAACAGTTCGATCTAGCTTGATTTAGTTCAATAGTATTTTTTTTACTTTTAATATTTTTAATAAAATAAATAATAAATTAAAATAATATAACATTATGGCAAAAGATTTATATATTTAGATTAATATATATGATTTAGAATTTTTAAAATCACACCATCATTTTTTAAACTTTTTCTAAAAAAAAAAAAAAAAAAAACAATTCATCCCTTGAACCACGCGATTGAATCATAAACCGGCCGCTTGGTGGGTTCAAACACCAGTCCAATTCTGATAATATTGCATGGAATTAGAAAAACTTAAAAAACATGTTTGCACCAAATAATTTAATCATAACCATTGATTTAATAATAGAATTTTTTCATTAGCTGATATCAATTTAATTACGACATCCTAATCAAAATCATAAAATCATATATTAATTTTTCATCCAAACAAATCACAAATTATTACTA
Source organism: Pouteria campechiana (assembly GCA_036873735.1). Taxonomy (NCBI): domain Eukaryota; kingdom Viridiplantae; phylum Streptophyta; class Magnoliopsida; order Ericales; family Sapotaceae; genus Pouteria; species Pouteria campechiana. The sequence continues at coordinate 24,199 of JAYJMB010071464.1, read as the reverse complement.
TATATTCCTACATGGCTTTAATTGGGCAATAAAATAATTAAACGGCGCAAATAATGCATATAGAATTTCCCCTGACTTATTTCTTAACATCGAATTGGATGTGGTTTTCATTAGAAAACTGGAAGGATTTTGTAATTGGTATGCCTAGCAGCAAAACGATTTTTCATGCTCGACGAAGGTGCTTGATTAAAGGGCGACATTGCAAGCAATCTCTAAAAGAACGCAACTATCGACCATCTTGCTTGGCCAGAGTATCAAATCTTAGAAACCATTGCCACCCTACTTCAACATTTCATAGATCTACCAGACGTCACGAGACATCCTATAAAAAGGCCAACCGTGCAGCTAGCTTAATGAACCCAAAATTGGAGTAACAGGCTCAGTGCAGGCATTATAATTAGGATTTGGATTATCTAAAACTTGTAAGTTTCAATACACAAACGCCCATCGAAACATGCTGAAATCATCAATGACAGATACGGATGCAATGACCCATATCCGCACCCATCTAGAAATAATCATTTCTTTGGCTTCTAATATTATTTTCAAGCTCACATCACTCATATGACACTGTTTTCCAGGAGCAGTTACAGCTGGGGACATCACTTCAACTACTTGTGTTGCCTATCCTGCCAAGTCCCAAATCTAGCATATTCTCTCCTGTATTTAGGACAGTGACAAGTCTACCAAACCACATCCTCAGGATCCCATGGCTAGACTGAGTGACCTGGGTACTTGGTTATACCAAAATCTAATGTACTCAAATTAAAGGAAATCAAAATCAAGCAACAAAAAGAAAACCTATCACTACTCCAATCATTCACATATCCATACATATTTATACAGTCATCCACATGTAAAACTTTAAATTACACGATTCCCAGTGAACTATTGTCTCGTAGTATTTAGATTCAAATTTTCTGACTTTCAAGTTCCATGTGGGTCCGAGTTCCTGTCATAACACTTAAGAAGAAAAAAACATATGAGCTTTAAAGCCAAGTAAACAAGTTTTCATTAAAATCAAATCAAACACTTTCGGTCTAAACATCTTATTTTGAAGTTCATCATCAACGATCCAACAAAATACTCATGTTCATCACTTCTATATGCAATGACAGCAATGCACATGCGTCTTATGCACATATTACTCAATTTTGGGTACCCTTTCAAATGGGCATTGCTGGCTACTGTTTAAACTCCGTGCACTCATGCTACAACCTCATGAACTATCTCAATCACTCCATAGTCCATAAGCTAAGTAATCACTCCTTAGCACTAGCCAAGGAAACTACAATGCTTCCCTAACTCAGTGATCACTCAGCACTGGCCGATGAAACTATACTGTCTCTCAGATAGCATTAGCCATCTGGATTACATTGCATCTCAACAAGCCCTACACACAAGCATTCATTATGCAATCCACCACTTTTACATCATGCTCAAGGCACACTCCTTAAAAGTCATGCTCAATGTATCATATGCTTTCACATCATCATTTTCATTACATACAATCTTTACTCAAATTCATCAAATCCATTTGCAGTAAAACATATAGAATCATGATTTCCACATAATTTGAAAGAAATTCTCAAACAGGAAATTTGGCAGAAGAAATCCAAATTATAAAGCATTTTATAATCATCAACTCATAATAAAACATTTTATAAATATATTTTTTCAAATCTACTTTTGGTTTTAGTTTACTTACCTTCCTACATGTGTTACTTTATCACATTTATTATTCTAATCTCATCACAATCATGCTATTTAGTCACACTAACCCCATCGACCTCAATTTGGCCACCCAACAATCATATTTAGCCCTTCGTAGCGCTGTTGTTCGATTAAATTTCCTCATGAAAAGTGAGAAAACAATCCACAAGAAGTAATTTCCCATAGGGAATTCTCTACACATTCATTTATTTGACATTCTTACAATATAAATTATTATTCGTTCTCTCTAATCATCTAATAGCAGTCCAAAAAATCTAATTAATTATTCAGGCGTAAAATTTTAACAAGTTTAACCTATTTTCAAGAAACCAGTCCTTAGAGATGGTTTCCAGGCTAAAATGGCCTATACAACCACTATTTGGAAATTAAATACCAACTTTATTCACTTATTCTTTTTTTTTTTCTTGTTTTCCTCCAATCCCCTTTCTTATGCATGTCATGCATTTTTAGTGTTAAAATTTCATTCGGTAGAAGCTGTTTAGTCCCTTCTTGAATTTTATCAATCATACCTTAACAGGTTTACAATAAAAACTGCATAAACAACCCTTGTGAGTCCACCACATTGACACCCCACAGTTAATTAATATCTAAATTTCTATCCAAGCTTAGATCTAAAATAATGATTCTACAGGACTGTTCAGTCATTTAAATCATAATTTAGTTCAATATCTTATCTTGAGTTTTAGCATGTCTGGTCATATCATTCTAGCATGCTGATCTCACCACTTCCTTACCTATTTGCCTTGCTAGGCTCTACTTTCCTTTGTTCTCATGATGCAGTGCATACTTGTAGTGAGAATTTAGAAAGTTAGGGAGCTGTTTGCATCTATTTTCAAGAGTTCACTAATAAATTTCTTTAGCTAACCCATTTGATGATACATATTGCAAGGGTTAGTTTAATCATCTGTATTGGAATTTTTCATTGCATCTAAACACCTAGTTTTATCAACTGACTCACCAATTCCTAATGATATTGGACAATTAAAACAAACATTGTATCATAAATAATTCATATACATCAGAAAATATATTAAACCAGCCCTTCTCCCTTTTTGAAACCTTCCAAGTTCATGCCTAGCTAATTTGATTAGGTGACCCACCCAGATGTGAAATCCAGGCCACTCAAACAGGGACAATGCTAATCGCATTCCTTAGATGGCCAATTTATGGGTCCGTCTTCCCAATCTACCAGAAGATTTTATGTGGGTGCTCCCCCTGCTTCCATCCATCTCATATTTTCATAAATTTATGGTCAAAATACATCAATTAGGGGGTTTGTAAAATGCTATTTATTTCAAACTACTGCATGCATATCCATTTTTCCCATTTTCATTTAGTAGAGTCCTAAGGGGAAGATGGGTTGAAAAAATATCAAGGGTTGGAGCCCTTGCCAGCCTTTCTCTGCTGTGGCCTCGCTGCTCACGTGAGCAGCCCTGAATCAGGTGGGTTTCAGCTACAACCTCAACCCCTAACCCCTTCTAATCTGCTGCTGCTGCTGCTGCTCTCTCTGGGAAAAAGTCTTTTTTCCCTCCCATCACTGAAGGCCTCCTTGAAAAACTTGGGCTGAGCAGCCAATTAAGTGGCAAAAGAGGTTGAAGCCAAGTGGCCACCCTGGCCACACATGTGATAAATCATGGTTGTCACAAGGCCCAACCAAGGGCTTTTGCTGGTTGGTCTCTGCAATAAGCAGCAATTTTCAAACCTCGAGACTCAATTTGCCACAGGCAATCACTACATTTGCACTAACATCAGGCATAATGTCAAACTGCTAGTAATTGAAGCACAGTTGACTAGTAGAGATCACCCAACATTGCGCATCTCTGTTGCACATCATCCATGACATTCGTCTAATAACCTGTTATTGCCACTGACTGTAATCCACTTGGTCACACCCACCTCCTTGACAAAATACCAATCAAATGGGTAACACTTCAACATCCCGTTTATTCAACAACAAGGAAGCTCTACTATAAGTATACCACAACAAAATGGGTAACACAAGATCCAAAAATGTCCACAGAAACCACAATGACCCACCAAACAATAGCTTACCACAAGGAAATGTATGCAATAAAAGCACAGAGAACATATACAGCTGCCTGAAATCTAGAACTGAGGAAATATATGGACTTACAGGATCCATGGAAGCCTGTATTCTCAAAGAGAGAACCTTTCTCTGTCATGGGGAGATGAATAATCTATACTGGGACCAACAGGGATGATCCCAAATGGATTTATAGAAGGATGGCTTCTGTAATAATGCTGCTTAATGTGGTCCATGTTGACAGTGTTTTTCAAGCCTGGGATTTGGAAAATGTCTTTTATGTAGTTGAACAAGTTTGGATATTCATGCATCAGCTTTTTATTGCACTTGAAATGAACTGCATAAACCTGAAGAAAGGCACAGTATTAATGACAGCGGAGCTGAGTTAGAGCAAAGTCACATGAAGAAGAAATGGAATCATAAAATAACTGACCGAATGATTGGAGTTGATAAGAACATTATTGGAAAATATCAAAGCGAAAGTGGAACCATTCCTAATTGGAAATGTTTTGTCTACATGACAAGTTTAGGTTCCATGCAGTAACAATAGCTTCCAACCATAACGAAACACAACAGATTTATGCTACTGATTTGATGGTTGATGGCATTTTTAGTTGCACCAAATATGTCACATAGTAAGGATCACAAAAAATAAAGAAAGAAATAACATGGTTTTAGAATATGAGCATGTGAGTGTTTGATTATACAGATATCATTGCAGTTCTACATGGTGATAAACCTTATTAATCCTGAACATTTGAAAACTATTTTGCTGATTTTGAAAATTATCATTTTTCACAAGTCATTTCTCTCTCCTCTCTTCATTGCTTATCTTATGCACGAATATGAGCTGTAGCTTTATTATCTTGTCTGTAAAACTGACTGGTATAATAAAAAACAGAAAATACCAGAGCGTTTAAATATGATAAAATGGAAAGACATGATTTGGAATTTTCACAAGATCTTTCCTTTGAAACAACCAAGTGCGACCTTCTGCATATCAAGTTCTATGATGATAGATTTCACAAATGAATTCCTTACCTATGGAAAAGGAACAACATGATGGCTTAGGGAGGGTTCAAAGTCGTCAGTATGCATAGGCAGGCCTCTTCATGTGCAATGTCCTTGGCATCAAGCATGCATGTGTTCATGCATGGGTGCATAGGCATCCCTCTTCATGTCCAATGCCCTTGCATCAAGCATGCATGTGTTCATGGAAGGATGCATGTGCATGAACATGCATACAAGTGGGTTGATTTTCCAACACTTGCATTGAACATCCATGTGTATCATTTTACTCAATGTGAATTGCATCCGATATTTGCAATTAATACATATATTTGATAGGAGAGAATCATACCTCATCAAACCTTATAAGAGTGACAAATAACCGAATATCAGCTTCAGTGAGATTGTTCCCACATATATACCGCTGCCTGCTGAGTATCTCCTCACATTTATCTAAATATTGATATAACTTTGTCACAGCCTGGTTAAATATAACAAGAAGGCAATTGAAAACCATTATTGGCCTCAGTAAAGAACAAATCACTTCGATTAAAACAGTACACTTTATTCCACTGTTAGAACACTCAATTACCTCATCATAAGGTCCCTGTTTCGTTGCAAACCCACATTTATAAACACCATTGTTTATAGCATCATAAACCCATTCATTAACCTCATTGATCCTGGCTTGCAAGTTAGTGGGATAAAGATCCAAAGCAGGGTTCTTTGCAAAATCATTAAACTCAGAATTCAACATACGGATTATCTCTGAACTCTCGTTGCTCACAATCGTTTTGATTTTCTTATCCCATAAGACCTGCCACATGAGACTTTTAGAAGGATTGCCAAAGTGGTTTGAGAAACACAATAAAATGTGAAATGGCAAGTAGAATGACATGCATACCGGAACTGTATATTTTCCAGTGTAGTTTGGGCTAGCAAGTTCATATAACTCTCTGATGCTTCTTGCCCCATTTAAGGGGTCAGGTTCAGCTCCTGGCAATTCTGTATTGGAAACAGGAAAAACCCACCCCATGTGGTCATCCTCCTCCTTTGTTCTTTCCCATTTGGGCTTGACTGACTGCAGAAAACTATTGTTCAGAACATGAAAAAAGGGCCCTGCTTTGGCAATAGTTGAGATGGGATTTCACATCCTTCTGTGGGCAAAAGTGCTTGCATAGAAGATTAGCTAAAGCAATTGTGTGACCTTCACAAGGAAAACCCACACCATACATGCTGCAGTCCTAGAATTGGCTTGGCCAGAAGCACATTTAAAATGTAAATTGCCAGGGAATCCACTTCAGCTATCCAAGCTTGGCCAACAGAATGACTAGACCACACCGATTCTTGGACTTGGATGATGTACATTTGGTGTCACTTGATAAGTGCACACAAGAGGTTTAATACCAAAAATTCTAGCTGCTTGTGTAGCCATCCTAGTTCAAAGTACAACAAATAGAAATGGAAGAACAATAGTGAACTTTTACCGTAAAACTGATAGCTTCATTGAGCCCCTTAATGGCCAAGAATGCAATGCATCTGGATGCCCAAGGGCATGCATAAGATATGTAAAGATGATATCTGCCAGGTTCTGCAGGAAACTGTGAAATTTTATCTCGTGAAATGAAATTTCGGAAGGTTGATTGCGTACGGTCAAAAGCCCCAGATGCAGAAATCTCATCCAATGCTGACCGAGCCATTTTGGGAGTAAACTGAAATTCACGTTGCAGATTCAGCACACCAATTTTAATTCCGGGAAGAAAAAGCTTCCGTGTATGATTTGTAAGCTTATGCAGCATTTTCCTAGCAGTTTTACTCATTGCTCTCTATAGATCATGTAAATAGTAGGTAAAACAACCACTACAAGACAAGAAAGACAATGTGATTAAGGAAAATAACCAAAGAAAATGGGAAGAAATATACTACGGTAAGTGTCAGGAGTATGAACTCTCTACCTTAGCAACCTTAACCCACACAATGGAAGCTAATAGCAATAAATTGAAAGCAACAATAGTAAATAAAAGCAAAACAATACACGCAACTTAAAAAAATCCAAATTGTTAACTATATCACTATGGAAACAATGATGTTTGCTTTACAAGTATAGCTCACTCATGACTTCACCCTAAACTGTACGGTAAACTGTACGGTATCTTAGCAATGGGAGTCTTGGGAGTATTTGCAGAGTTACAAGGCTAACCAACTTATAAACATGCTCTTTTCTCATGAAACCATGTGTACAAACCCACATTTGTAGGATTATGGGCCTATTTGATTCTACTGGAGCTTATTAGCTGGTAGTTGATAAGCAACAGAAGCTAAATAAGCAACTAAAATGAAATAATCAAAAAATGTTTGATACATCTAAAATAAATGGCTTAAAATTGTTAAACTTGTTTGATGCAACTGAAACTGAATGCTGAAATAAAGGACAAATGTCCAAAATGCCCTCATAAATCTTAGACTTAAAAAATAAAATATTGATTAAGATAATATAAATTAAAATATTTAAATATATTAAAGAAGCATTTCAAATTTTAATTTGATAAATTATTATATAAAACTAAAATAGATAAATTTCAACTTGAAAAAAGTAATTAGAGTATTTTCAACTTTATTTAAATAGATGAAAACTAAATCTAATAAAAAGTAATTTAAATATCTACAAATTTTTAAATCACTATTGTGGAATGAACATCTAGAGATGACTTTGCCAGAGCGAGAGAATTGAAACATATAAATAGAAGTGGGTATTTTTGTAATAAGGATATTTTAAGAATATAGAAGTTTGATAAGCGAAAAGCACCCTGCCCCCCTGTAAACGCAATCAAACATAACTTATTTTTCAAGGCTCCTTGTTTTTAGGAAATAAGCCATAAGCCCCTGAATAAGCCAAATCAAACAAGCCCTAAGTGTCCCACAATTGTCCTACACATAAAGGTGTCACACATCAGTACATCATAGGCCATGTGTCCCCACTTCTCCTCAATACAAGGGGAAGTGATCTAAGTCAATAAAACAAACCCTTCTTGCTAGGAAAATGGTTCAACAACCAAGGACTTGGCCTAAGTCCAAACCACACATGAGCCACTATGCTACCCCATTCACTGCATTCGATAGTGGCATATGTGGCAGTCCACATCACCACCATTCCACTCTCATGTGGAACCTAGAGTATGCCACAGAAGCACCTAACTAGCTCCCCTTGTTGCTTTAACAGTCCTCCTTATGTCACATGTACCAATCCTAGTTTCCACGACCTCACTACATTTGCTTAGTAAGGTTCTAATGCCTTAATTCTGCAGTGTTTCCTGACTTGCAACAAGCAAAAAGATGCAAGTACAACTTGCATCCAAAATTCCACCTTGAAACCATATCATGGTCCCATGGTTGTCTCCTCTGCATGTTGCAATCACACCAAAGAGTTTCTCATGTCACCTGCGTCATATACATCACATAAGTAATCAATGTTGCCTGCTTACCTGATCAACATGCTAGGATGATGAGTGATCCATTTCAAATAGGGATAACGGTAAGCCACACAATAATGCATACGAAGCAAAATGACCAGTCAAACATGGATTTAAAATTGTTTTAGTTCCTTTAAACATCTTAAAGTCAACCATCAAATGCATTTCTCCCTGCATGCACATTTTTGACTAGGAGCAATTGTTCCCAGCTATGTGATGCATTTTCTTATGCATATATAAGTAGTAATACTATCCATTCATTGTTATGAGTTTGTGTTTTAGAATATAAAAGAGAAACCATAGCAGATGTTTCAGGTACAAAATTCATGAAAACAGACATTCAATCCTCAATTATCCTGACGTTTTACATTTCATTGTGCTCTGTAGGATTCTACAAAACAGAAGGGCAAAGTGAGACGTGCACATGCAGATAGACCAATGAACATGACAAACAGAAGACTAAGTAGGATTGAATTAGGTGATAAGCAACAACCAATAATTGAATAGATCAAGGTATGAACAGGCTACAATTTGCTGCAGCCCATGTTTCTCTAAGCTCCATTGTGATCCTAACTTCCTAAATTTTGATGATAACACTCTTTTGGTTGAACCATCTTCCCCATGGATAAGTTAGTTTTGCTAGTCTCAAAAACTGCCTATTCATTTTGGTTAAGATTGATTCAAATTATTATATCTTGTACACCACTATTCATTTTGGTTAAGATTGATTCGAACTATTTTATCTTTTATGCCAAATTCATAGCAATGATCGAATAGCTTTGGAACACTTGGGTAGTAGGCTGATTTATCTACAGATTATTTCACAAAGCTCTGCTTGTTCAATGCTTGAAAAACTGTGACAATGGCATTACAAACTCTGGCTAGGAGGTGATGCAAGAAATTGATTTCCACAACTGAGAATACTCAAACGTTATTTTGGCATCAAAAAAGGACCCAACCCATCGATGTTTCTCAGAGGAAATAGATTGTAACAGAATCAGAAACCACAAAGGTCCTCAAAAGGGTATGTTTTCAGAAAGTGTTCCAACGCAGCAGCAAAATTCCACCCAAATGTTCAATCAATTGAAAATAGATTCAGACAGTATAACAATCTATAAATCAATACCGCAAATAACATATTTCAACTTTGTGCAAGTGGCAACCATGTTTGGATGGTTGAGACACCCAAATCTCAGTAGCCGATCATTCCATTTCAGCATGGGATTATTTAATATCGGCAGCATCTGCAACCCAAAATCCTTTGGTCCCATTACACTTGAGATCACACAAAGCAAACCCACAGCACAGCAATCGTACATATCACCCAAGTAAAGAATCTGACAGGGAAGATGATCAGATGTCACCCGAACAACATGAAATGATTCAAAAAAGCACCAGTAGAGATCACGGAACAGATATTGGTGTGAAGAAGCATGGAAAACGGGGAATAATCAGTACGGCATCAGCTTACAAAAGACAAATCGGATTCAGAAATAGACCGTGCGTATGTCTGAGCTTTACCTGTGGAAATCTGCAGCAGCCTGACCGTCCTTTTCCAGACGGAAAAATCCTTGGCAAGAGCGGATATAAAACAGCTGTTAAGTTCTGACCCGTCATTAGGGTCGGCTTGCTGCCATCTGAATTGAACTTCAACCCAATTTATAAATTACTTTTTTATAATATTATATAGATAAATCTGTTTATTTAATATTTATATTAATCTTTTAAATTTTTATTGATTAAAGTTCAAGAATGAAAAAGCGAAGATTAAGTTATTTTTAATTACAAATCATTTCAATTAAAATATAATCATAAATTTATAAATTTGATGAGAATAATTAGAATTTATATAAATATGGATGGAAAGTAGAATTTTGATATGATCGTTCTGACTGACGTCTTGGATGTTGCATCTATTAGCCAGTCAGCAAAGAAAACGGTGTGTGTACGTGTTATTTCGTACTCGCGAGTGGGGCTCAGGAAAATTTGGGTTGAGGTTTGCTAGTGTGCAAAAAATGTCTTTTCTTCAAATGATTTAAACAGTCAAACAGATATGCTTTGAAATTTATTACAGAACTTATGAGAGAATGTAACTATAAAATGCGAAATATTTTTTTTCTTCAGAGATCTTCCAGTTATTTTTAAAGATAAAATTTTCAGCATCGAAATAATATAATTAAATGTAAAATTTTTATTTTTATTTATTATTTGAACTGCTTAGATTACTAAATATATATTTGATGATTTAAAATTTATATAAATAATAAAAAAATTTAATAATTTAATAATTAAATCTCATACATAATCTCATATATATTGTAATTTACAATTTTTAGACGGGTGTGATGATTAAGCATTATGTATTTGGCTCACTCACTACAAAAATGATTTTATGCAGTTAGAATTTTGGCTGCAAAAGGTCATTTTTTTTCTGCATTACTTCATATGCAACAAAAAAGTGATCATTCACTTGTTGCATATGTCTTGACATAAAAAATGACCAAATGTAACCATTTTCCTACATATAATTATATAGAGTCATTTTTGTTGGCTGAGTTGGGTTATAAACAATGCTTCTTTTTGGTTCAAACATCTCCGTTGCATCTCATTTGCAATTTGGGTTCAAGTTTTCTTGATATTTGGTTAATTTGTTTCCACCTTATAAAAATCTCATCATGCAATATGGAATAAAACCTCTCATGATATTATGTGTGGAATCCAATGTCATTTATGTTAGCCATTATGTTGGACCATTATTACCAAAGGGTCGATTTTGAGGTGGAAGAGTGTATTACAAATAAATTCTCTTTTATACTTTCTACATTGATGTAACATTTTAAGTATTGTAATAATTTTACTTTTTGTTATCATTATTTATATTTTTATTTTTTTTAAAAATGTATTACTAATGTCATCTCTACCACACTTTTCTAAGGTGGATTGATGAGTTAGAACTAGTTTCTTAAAAGCTTATTAAGAAATTGATTCGAGTAGGCCCCATTTAAATGATTCGAATAAATCTAAATCATCAATTTTACTTATTATTATTTATTTAATAAAGATATCAAAATCATTAAAATCATATATTTGAATGAGCCACAGTGAGATAAGATTTTAACATATTTATATTCACTCTAAAATGACCATTAGTTTATTGGACCACCTATATATATATATTTTTTAAATTATAATGTTTATAATCAAATAATTATGACAAGTAAAAATCATGAAATGTGGCCCACTTAGTGCGTATTTGGTTGTGAGTTTCGGAGCTACAAAACACTTTCCGATGCTAAGACGCACTGCTGTTTTATACATGTTTATTTGGCTGTAACATCCATAAGCACTTTTACATCAAAGCTCTGATTTGAAGCTTTTAGAAAAAGCTCTCTATATAAATGAGCTTATTAAACAAGCTTAAATTTCACCACTACGCCAGACTATTTCTTTTGAAGTTGTCGATGAACCGGCTCTAACTTATCAACCTCTTCTTTTCTAATGTATTTTCTTTGTAGTATACCCTCTTTCTAATACATTCGGTTAAAGTAGAATCAAAGAGATTTAAGGTCTTTCTAATACATTCCGTTGAAGTAGGATCAAAGAGATTTAAGGTCATCGTTCAATGAAAAGGGTGATTTTTGCATTCTTTGATCTACTAAAGAGTTTTCACCTTGGCATGAATATCCATTTGTCATTGATCGGGTAAATATAGCCTATTAAATCTCATATTTTGTTTGGAGAAATTCTCTTGCCAAAGAGTCAGAAGTTGCTGGCCCGGCTGCGGGCAATCAAGCCTATCATGGAACTTTCATTGCTATCAAAAGAAAAGAAATGGTGGGCAGTCGCAGCAGGCATTACTAAATAGAGACTTATTTTTCTCCCTTATATTTTGGAGCATTTCAGACTAGCCATTATAAGGGCTTGTTTGATTTCCGGGAAGTGCAGTCCCTAGCAAAAGAATATTGCTACAAGGACTAACTTGTAATAAGTAATGATAAGACTCTACAATATTCAAACATTGATATCATGGTTATATGCCGCCAGATGACGAATGAACAAAACATTGAAATTACAGCCACTGTTTAAATTATTATGAAATCATATCCAATCAATCATATTAGAAATAGAATCTAAACCATTGGCATGAAAATAAATATTTTTATCTTTATGAGAATGGACCTAGAGATTCGTAGACATCTTACTGTAAATAATATTTTAAATAGGTCAACACTAATCTTATTATTTGTTTTCATAGACTTGGCTATATGTTGTCATCTTGACTAGAAAATCAGGTGAACCATAGTAGCCGGAAATTCTTTAGAGCCACATGTTGTAACACTTTTTTGATATCGTAGCACTTCCTTAGCGGATGTTGCGATGGCCTGAGCTGGCAAGTCACCCGATCAGCCTAAATTTTGCGGATCAACTTAATAGACCGGTCAAATGCCTTCAACTGATATTGACTAATTAACAACTTCTTTTTAGAATTAAATTCTATCCAAATAGAAATTCATAAGTCATGAGGAGTTGCCATTGACCTAAGAAATTTAGGAGAGTCCGACCCTGTTAGCATTCTATGTAAATTGGTCCATGCCAAATTGGGATTCTCCAGCAGAGGACTTAAAAGTATGAGATCTTAGCGTTAGGGCATTACATGATCAAGGAACTACTGGACTAAGAAGCTCAGTAGGGATGAAAAGCATGGAGAAAATTATCGGTCAAACTGAGAAGGCTACAACACTTTCTAATCCTTTGTCAATGGAGGGGCCAAAAGAAATAAAGAACAACTCCATGAAAGGAAAATAGTTAGAGATGCTTGCAACCCAATATGCCAGAATCCTCTGCTTCCTTCAATGGGATTTCTTGACCGTCCTACTGGGTGCGAAAAGACCCTCTTTTACTCATTTATGCATGTTTTCTGCAGCTTTGCTGCCCTTTGTGACTACCAAGTGGAGTGTACATAGAAAATTTAGATATAACTGGTTTTCATAGAATTATTTCTCCCGTATATATAGCCTAATGAATTTTCTTCGGGGATATCATATCATATGAAACTATCTTTATGGGTCACACAGTTATCATGACTCCTGGAATCTATTGCCTTCACACATTAGACCAAGTAATGACAATAGCTTTTCCCTTTAACAAGTGCTTACATCGTGCATCCAGTCAGAAAGCACTATTTCAGTTGCTTGCATGAGAGAATTCGATTATGAATTTCTATATATACTCTTCTCCCCCCTTTAATACTGGTGCGAAATTCACCAGATTTCCAGCCAAAATTCAAATTTTATAAGTTTTCCGAAATACCCCGGCTTGAAAAGCTTGAGAACAAAATTGGGTTCCAACCTTTCCTTAAAAAATCCTTTTCAGAAGAAAGCCTTGTGGCCAAGAGTTTTAGATAATATTTCCTTCTAATAAGATGAACTTACATATTTATATCTTTTTTATGATATGATATATTTCACTTTATTTTTTTATTTTATCTTCTTCTATATAAGCTCATGTCGGGCCCATCTGGATTTAGAAGCACAAGAATACTTTCAATGTGGAGCTGATGTAAATGCATTTTGGAGAGTCATAATTTCTTTTATAATATCACGTGGGGCACATCTAGATGTACAAATTTATTACTTTGTTTTAACTTTTTCTCAAAAAAATTATTTTTACTCTTAATTTACTTGGACAAAATTTATTATTTTCTTTATAGAGTTATCTGCCTTTAAAAGAAATCCTTTATTTTCTAAATTGAAGCCTCTAAATTATTCCCCTGTATTAATTCATTTATTGGATAAGTGCTTTACTTTTCTTCCTAAAACTGTTTACTTTTTCTTTTCTGTATTTTTTTAAGAGTGAGATTTCTAGGGTGTTCATTTGAGTGGCCTTTCAGCTAAGTGCTTTAATTTTTAAACAAAAGATTTGTGTTTTTAAATCAAGTTCATCATCCATTAAAAAATACTATATAATTTGAAGATTGCAATAAGTTAAAGATTAGATGAACATCTTTTTAAAGACGTTCACACTGATGGAAACTATAATTGAATGCTAGATAAAATATATCTTAAGTAAAAAGATTTTTTTGTGTGTATGAAGAATGTTTGTATAATGTGCTTGGTTAGTAAACTATTTACTTTGATACAAAACATCAATACATTTGCTAATATTTAGAAAACATAAATGTATTTGAAATTACTAGTAAAAGATACAGGTTCTTCTGCAAATTAAATGCCTCTTGTATAAAAAGATTATAGTGATTTCTTTAAGAAGGTGAAGTATAGCTCCATTCCATATGCCTATTTTAATTGCTTTACCTAATGCTTGGGTGGTTCTCAAACGGAATGCTGACGTAGCTTTTGAGATCTTTCATCCTTAATTCCTGCAAGACCAGAACACTAATCAGAGGATGCCGGGGGTGTTCCCGGCGTGAACGCTCCAACGCTTAAGTTAGTAAACGGGACTTTTGGAGGGAGGATGGAATAAGAATGACTGATCTATCCTAGGAATGCATACCTGGTTTGTATTTATAGATGAGCAGGGTGTGTAGCTGGGAGTCTTGCGGATCTGTATACGCAAGTCGAACTAAGAAGTTTATTTAGGAGAGGGATCTCTGGAGATGCGTATCATAATTTTGGATTTCGTGGGATTTGGAAAGATCCCGAAAAGGTATTAGTTTGATATGGCGAGTTGCCAGCTCGATAACTAATATGTGTTAGAGTTTCCTAACACTAGTCCCCCTCTTGAGAGAGCACAGAGTGCCTTCTCTTTTGAGTTTCATGCGCAAGTTGTTTGTGAAAACACATATCTTTCCGCATATCTGTCTAATGATTGGATTTAAAAAGATCTTGGTGGGTTTGTTTCTAATATACAGATCCATTTCTCAAATCGATCTCGCTGCTAGAGATTCTTAATTTGGATTTTTTGGACTTGTTCTGGAACTAGGGTAGTGGATCCGGAAGCGTTTGGATCCGTGCTTTTTATTTTTTGTCCTTTGGCGAGCATTTCAAATTGTTTTTTTGAATCTCGAAAGTAATTA
Source organism: Pouteria campechiana (assembly GCA_036873735.1). NCBI lineage: Eukaryota > Viridiplantae > Streptophyta > Magnoliopsida > Ericales > Sapotaceae > Pouteria > Pouteria campechiana. Next base: position 8,910 of record JAYJMB010071464.1, on the reverse strand, counting down.
TGCTTACTGCCCTTATGTCGGTTGCTCTTCCCTATCCACGTGGCGGAGCCATAAATGTGATTTGATTTAACGACGGCTAGTTTTTTATTTTTGTGAGAAACTAGCTTGTTCCTCTTTCGGTTTGCCTGTCCATTTTTTGGTTTTCCACAAAACCCTAGGCGGTTTTGTGGGGGGGGGGGGGGCTTTTATTTAAGACGCTGTTGCGAGGAGAAGGCTAGTCATTTTCGTCTTTCTTTGTCAAGGTAATCATTTTTCTCCTCCTTCTTTGTCTTCTTCGCCTTATACCTCTTTTCTGTTTCTTTAATGGATGCCAAAAAGTCTTTTCCCCGAGTTTTTGAGGCTATTATGGCGGCCTTTAGGCTTTATCCTTTTCCTTCTACCATGAGCTGGGAATTTCCAGACTCTTCTGCCCTTCCGTGGCATCTGCGGGAGGGTTATGTGTCTATCTCCTTGGGTTTGCTCAAGGCTGGTTTTTATTTAGATCATAACCATTTTGTTTCTTCCCTTCTCCATAGTTATAACATTTCTCCGGGTCAATTTGTCCTGAATAGTTGACGTTATGTTATGTTTTTTTGTCGCTAGGTTTATCAGCTTGAGGAGGTATCTGTTTTTACTTTCAAAATATTTTCTTCCATTTTTAACTTGAGTAAAGCTCCCCATTCTCCTTATTATTATTATCTTCTTGCTCGTACTCCTTGGCGTAAGCTCTTTGCTCACCTCACTGATCTTGATGACGAGTGGAAGAGTCATTGGGCCTGGGTTAAGTTTAGCGTAGATCTTTCCTTTCCTTTCGTTTGGACGACCAGCCCGGTCTGTCCCTCTGGTGTCTTTTCTCCTTTAGAACAGTTCAGCTTATATCTCATTAGGTATCGGTTGATGACTATTGGTACCCTTTCTATAGATGCCGTAGTTTTAGCTGAGCATTGTCGTCAAGCACATTATCCGTGTGGCTTTCTGGGTCAGGAGGTTATTGCTCCTGAACCTATTCCTTCCTTGACTTCTCTGCCCTCTCTATTCCCTAACCTTATGTCTACCATAGAGCAAGAGTATGACCTCATTCCTTGGTCTAGTGGTAGTCGGTCTCGAGAGGCATCGGTTTTTGTGGTTTCTGCGACTCCCTTCCTCGCAGAAATGGAACCGTCCTAGAGAAAGAGGGTTAGGGCGTAGCTCGGAGGCGAAAAGGGGATACTTCTTCCCTCACATTGGCTCCTTTTCCTTCTGTTTCTAGCCACAATTCTCCCAAAGCCCTTGGGGAGGCACAAGCGGACCCATCTGATCATTCGGAATCGTTTGGAAGGTAGTCGGAAGAGGAGACTGCGGGACCCTCGGTCAGGCCAAAACCGCTTAATGTCGTTAGTTCTCCCCTCCCATCCTTCCTCTGAAGAACCCTTCCTTCTGGGTGAGACTATCCCTCCTCTAACTCTCTGTGTTCGGCCAGAGTTGGAGGAGTGCTTTCACTCTGGTACAGATTTTGACGTTAGTCTAGAGGGAGTAAATTATCCAGCTTCTATTCCTATTTCTGCATCCTTTTCTACTCCTTCTTTGGCCCTAGTGCCCTTTGTGTCTAATATTATATTGACAAGTACTTTCGATTCTTTTTCTGCTTTTGCTTTTACCAAATCCGTGTCTCTGGCTCCCTCATCTGTTTCGGCGGATCCCATTGATCCCGTGTCCCTGACCTCTGCGGCAATGGTTTTGACGGATCCCATTGATCCTGTGTTGCTGACTTCTGCTGCAATGGTTTCGATTATTCCAAGCACATCTATTATGCTTGATGCAGTTCCTGTCATTCCGGAACCGATTTTCTCAACCAAGGCGGCTACGTCTATGCCTGCTTCTTCTGTATCGGCATCAATGGTTCCAGGTGCGGTTGTAGGATCAAGGCCTTCTTCCTCTTTTGCAGGTAAGATACATATATGTTTTTTTTTCGGTAAACATGTATTCGACTTCTTTTTGTTCGTGTAGGCTTGTTTTCATCCAACCGGTTGGCTCGTGCAATGAAGCGCCCGTATGCCGGTCCGAGCTTGGCTCCGCTAGCTTAGCGTCTTCGTGGCGAGACTTCTAGCACTAGTGGTCTGGTGATGCCTCTTTTCAAGAGATGGTGTCTTCGGTAAGTTGAACTTCTTCTCGGCCTTCAATGCCCATTAGTGTGGCTCCTAGGGTGGCAGAGTCGATTACTTCTCTGTTGGAGAATCCTCGACTGGTTGCCACTTTTGTCACCAAGTTAGCTTATTTTGCGGACAAGTCCTGGTACTTGGACATGCCATGGGAGGATCTTCTCAAGGAGTCCTCTTTGGGAGTGATTCGCCATTCTCTTAAGCGGCAAAGTTTCATCGATTGGATGAGCTTGTCATGCAGCAGCTTGGCCCTACTCATGACGAATTGCAGATCTGGACCGAGCGCTTAGAGGAGGCAAAAGAGGAAGTGGATCATTGGCATTGGGAGCACCGATGCTTAAAGAATGATCGGGATCGGATGATCGCGGAATCTATAGCTTTGAAGGAGGATCTAGAAGAGGAAAAAAATCACTTTCGAGACTTGGAGGAGATTTCTTCTGGGCCAATGAAGATCTTCTAAGAGCAGAATATGCGGCTGTGGAGTTGAGGTTATGGCAAGCGGAGGCTACTTTGTCTCAACTATGGATTGATCGTGACCGCGCATTTTCCGTATCCGAGTCTAAGATGAAGCGTCTCGCTCACGTTCAAGCCGATTCTACCAAACTGAAGAAGGAGCTTTGTGAACAGGTAGCCGCTTTGGAAGGTAGAGAGGCAGCTTTGTATCAGGAGATTGCATCATTAAAGGAAAGACATATTGCTGCTCTTTCTCAGGTTTGTCAACAGCAGTTGAAACAGTTAGTTAAGGAACTTGAGTGTCAAGAGTTGCTCCTTCAACATGTAGTGGTTTGTTGTAAGTAGTCTTTTGAGTCCTGTAAAAAGAAGGTAGCTAGGAAATTCCTCGGTCTTAACTTAGATGATATTTTGCAAGATGGGGAGGATATGTAACCTTTTTGGCCATTTGGCCAAGTGAAATACAATTTTAGCTTTTCTCTCAACATTTTTGTATACGAAATCATTCTCAAGTGTGATCGTTTCTAAGGTTGAGAGGTTCCATCCTGTGGAATCTCTTTCTCAACGATTCCATTTCTACAAGATCGATGGTCGTCAAGACTTTTCCTGAGGTTTGACGGTTTTGATTCTGCGGAATCTCTTTTTCTTCAGTTCCGTTTCTGCGGAACCTCTTTCTCTTTGGTTCCATTTCTGAGGAACCTCTTTCTCTTTGGTTCCGTTTCTGCGGAACCGATGGCTGTGGAACCTTTTTTTGAGGTTTCGTGGTTTCATTTCTGTGGAACCTCTTTCTCTTTGGTTTCGCGGTTCCGTTTTTGCCGAGCCTCTTTCTCTTTGGTTCCATTTCTGCGGAACCTCTTTCTCTTCGCTTCTGTTTCTACAGAACCAATGACTGCAGAACCTTTTTCTGAGGTTTGGTGGTTCTGTTTCTGCGGAACCTCTTTCTCTTCGATTCCATTTCTACGGAACCTCTTTCTCTTTGGTTCTGTTTCTGTGGAACCTCTTTTTCTTCAGTTCCATTTTTGTGGAACCTCTTTCTCTTTGATTTTGTAGTGGAACCTTTTTCTAAATTACCAATACATAAATTTTTTAAGTAATTTTTATGATTTATTATTTTGCATAAAAGAAAAAGTCCTCTTCATACAATAAAAATGAAAAAAATAAGTATTATTGGTAATTTTCTACTGATAGTACCTCCTCAGATGTTTGACATTCCAGGTTTGTAGGATGTCTTTTCCATTGAGCCTTTGAAGTCGGTAAGCCCCATTTTCTATTACTTCTTTAACTCTGTAGGGTTCTTCCCAGGAAGGTGCAAGTTTTCCCTTCGTATAGACAGCTTTGTTTACCTAGGCTCCAGAAGGACTAGATCTCCTTCCTTGAAACTTCTTTGTCGGACCTTCTGGTCATGGTATCGCTTGACTTGTGTCTGTTGCCTTGTGATCCTGGGTTGAGCATTAATCCTCGTTTCTTCCAATAGGTCCAGATTAGCTTTCAGCGCCTCTTTGTTGGTTTGTAGGTTAAAGTTTCCTGTTCTGGCATAGGGTATTTTGAGTTCTATGGGTATTACGGCCTCGGATCCATATGTCAGCATGAACGGAGTTTCGCCCATGAATCTTTTAGGTGTTATCCTTAGGGCCCACATTATTCTTGGTAACTCTTGGTACCAACTGATTTCGGAGTCTTCTATTTTTTTCTTTAGGCCTGTAACGATGTTCTTATTTGTAGCTTCTACTAGCCTATTCGTCTGAGGATGTGCTATTGAGGAAAATTTCTGCTGGATTCCATGTGTTCTATAGAAGGATTTGAATGGCTCGCTTCCGAATTGGGTTCCATTATCGGTGATAAGTATTCCAAGGACCCCGAATCTGCATATGATGTTTCCCATAAGGAAATCTATTGCTTGTTTTGTGGAGATGGACCTGGTGGCTTTGGATTCTGCCTACTTCGTAAAGTAATCAATAGCAATGAACATGTACTTCTTTTTTCCTATTGCTGATGGGAATGGGCCCAGAATGTCCATCCCCCACTTATAGAAAGGCCAGGGGGTGCTAATGGTGCATAGTTTTGTTGCTGGAAGGTGGGGAATGCTTGCGTGCTTTTGGCAGTTTTTGCATTTTTTTACATATTCCTTTGAATCTACTACCATGGTTTGCCAATAGTACCCCTATCTTACTATTTTGAAGGCCAGGATCCTTGCGCGATATGGTTTGAGCATTCTCCCTCATGAATCATCTTCAGGATTTCTTGGCCTTGTTTATTGGAGACATACCGAAGGTATGGGTGTGAGTGTCCTTTTCTGTACAAATTGTTATCCAGATATATAAATTTGGCAGCGAAGCGCATCAGCTTTTTGGCTTTGAGTGGATCCGTTGGCTTTTCTCCTTTTCTTAGGTAAGCATGGATGGGTTCCATCCAAGACGTCTCTGAGTCTTCTACTGTCATTTCTTCGGCCTCTGATATGCTCGATTCTGTGAGATGTTCAATCAATATGGTTCTCTGGGGGAAGAAGCAAGTTGCTGTGATTAGTTTTGACAACACATCGGCATGCTCATTTTTCTCCCTTGGCACTTGGAGGATTTTGGCGTTGCGGATCCGTTCCATTATAATTTTGGCTGTAGAGAGGTATTGTTTCATCAACGGTTCCTTAGCTTCATATTCTCCAGAAAGTTGTTTCACAATAAGCTGAGAGTCGCTGTGGATAGTCAAATTGTGAATTTTGAGACTTTGTGCTAACTTGAGTCCTGCTATCAAAGCTTTGTATTCGGCACCGTTGTTGGTGGTGGGAAAGTTGAATTGTATTGCATATTTGATTCGGTTTCCCTCTGGGCTTTGTAGTACGAGTCCAGCTCCTGCGCATTCTTTGGAAATAGAGCCGTCTACATATAGCTTTCATTCTGGATCTGTTGCTAGGTGGTGTAGTTTCTAGGGGAGTGTTCTCTAATGAGTCCGGCATCCCTTTAGGCTCTTCAGTTTTGATGCATTTGATGATAAAATCTGCCAAAATTTGTCCCTTGATTGCGGTCCTGGGTGTGAATTCGATGTCGAATTCGATGAGCTCTATAGACCATTTAACGAGGTGACCGGAGAGTTCCATCTTTTGGAGGATTTATTTTGGTGGCTGCTCTATGTAGACTCAGATCCGGTGTCCCTGAAAATAGGGTCAAAGCCTCCTTGCCGTAATTATGAGCGCGTAAGCGATTTTCTCCACAGTGGGATATCTAATTTCAGCTCCTCGCAGGATCTTGCTAACATAGTATATGGGCTTTTGCTGCTGACCTTCTTCTCTGAATAAAATGGCTTCGATAGTCTCGGATCCTACTGCAAGATAGAGGGAAAGAGTTTCCCCCCTCTCGGGGGCACTTAGTAAAGGGAGGGAGGCGAGATATACTTTGAGTTCTTCGAAGGCTTCCCGTGTTTCTGCGCTTATTTCATTTTTTCCTGGATCTGCAGTTGCTTCTCTATGGAGAGCTTTGAAGAATGGGAGGCTTCTTTCGGTGGACTTTGAAAGGAACCTATTGAGCGCTGTTAATCTCCCGGTCAGTCATTGAAGATCTTTAATATTATTAGGTGCTGCCATGTCTCGGATGGCTTGAATCTTTTCTGGATCTGCCTCGATGCCTCTCTGGGATATTAAGAAGCCCAGTAGCTTTCTTGATTCTACTCCAAAGGTGCACTTTTGGGGGTTCAACTTCATTCTGTGATCTTGGAGAGTTTTGAAGGTTTCTTTCAAATCTTGAACGTGGTGTGTTTTGATTTTGCTTTTGACCACCATGTCATCGACATATGCTTCCATATTTCTTCCCAGTTGATGTTTAAATACACTATTTATCATCCTCTGATAGGTTGCCCCTGCATTCTTCAAACTGAATGGCATTACCTTGTAACAGAATGTTCCTACATCTGTGATGAAGGCTATTTTTTCCTGGTTTGGTTTGTGCATCCGGATTTGATGATATCTTGAGAATGCGTCCATAGGAGAAAGTAGTTCATGACTTGATGCGGAGTCTACTAGCTGGTCGATGTTGGGAAGAGGGTAACTATCCTTTGGATAGGCTTTATTTAACATCGTAAAATCCACGCACATGCGCCATTTGCCGTTTACCTTTCTTACCATTACCACATTGGCAAGCCATTTTGGATAATGTATGGGTCTGATGAACCCTACTTCAAGGAGTTTCTTCACTTCTATCGCAATGGCTTCCTTCTTTTCTGGGAAAAAAATTCGCTTCTTTTGCCTCATTGGTTTGTGGTTGTTGTCGATCGCTAGTTTGTGGGAGGTGATTGATGGGTCTATTCCAGGCATATCTGAGGGTTCCCATACAAATACATCAGCATTCTCCCTTAGCAGGTCAATCAGCTCTTCTTTTAGTGGTGATTTTAGGGCAGAGCTGATTTGGATAATCTTTTCTTCGGATCCGTTCGTCAATGGGACAGTGACCAGAGGTTCTATCGGCTCATTATGGGTGATTTGTTACTCATCCCTGTTATTTATGGTGTCTATCTGCATGCTTTTCGATATTCCTTCCTTGATTGAGATTTTGTAACATTCTTGGGTGATCTTTTTGTTGCCTCTGGCTATGCCAACCCCTTTTTTTGACTGAAAATTTAACTACTAGGTGGTAAGTGGACACGACAACTTTCATTTTATTGAGGCTTGGACATTCCAAAATGGAGTTGTACGGTGATGGGATGTCAACTATTAGGAAATCTAGGTGGGTTGTTATCTTTTCTGGGTCATCTCCTATCATAAATGGGAGGCTGATGATTCCTTTTGGAAAGACACCATCTCCTGTGAAGCCAGTTAATCGCCCTACATAAGGTTGTAGCTTTTTTTTTGAGATCCCCATTTTTTCAAAACAATGGTGGAAGAGGATGTTTGGCGAGAAACCGCTGTCAACCATGATTCTTTTCACATGGTAGGTCTGGATGATGGTTGATATAACCACGACGTTATTCTGGGGATTTATTCCATTCAGATTATCTTCTTCTGAGAAGATGATCGGGAAGTCTTGTTCTTCTCTCTTTCTTTCGGGCTACTTTACACTGTGTTTACTAGAGTAGGGGGATGGTTTACTGGGCCACCTGATATCACATTGATGGTTCCGGCTGTGGGTTGATTATCTTCTGTTGCAAGGTCTCTTTCTCTCTCTTCTCGCCCCCTACCCTTTTGATGTTTATCCTCCATTTTTTTGGGATCATCGGCCACATATTGTAGTAATTTCCCTCTTTTGATGAGCTTCTCAATTTTTCTTTTAAGATGCGACATTCATCTGTGTCGTGGCCAACGTCTTTGTAGAATAGGCGATATTTATTTTGATCTAGATGACTTCTTCTTTTGATCTTTGGTGGAGAGGAGACCTGGTACCCCTGTCTTTGGATTTCGTGGAGGACGTAGGTGGCAGAGTAGTTAAGAGTATGTCTGGGAGTATCTTTGTTTATTGCTGTTGGTTTACTTTTTCCAGATCCGTGAGCAGAAGATATTTGCCCGAATTTGTGGTGACGTCGACAATGGCTTCCTTCCCGCCATGAAGGTGAGGATCGTGACCAGCTCTGCCGTCTTTAAACATCTTCTTCTCTGGTGCTTTCATCTGCGTCTATGTGTCGATTCAGCATTTCCAAGGGCTCCGAGTAGTCTCTCAGGGGCCATAGATGTAGCTGGTATCTGACCTTCGGGTCTGCAATTCCACTTTGGAGTGCTGCTGCCATGATGTTGTGGTCTAGCTTTTCCACATCTAATGTATACCGATTAAATCTACTCACATATTCATGGAGAGTCTCGTTTTCCTTTTGCTTTACCATCAACAATGATTTCAGTGTTCTTTTCTGCCTCCGTTGAGCTATAAAGCATTTCCGAAAGCGCTCTTTTAGATCGCTGAAGGATTTGATGAATTCTGGTGTCAAAGTTTGATACCAGGATAAAGCTGCTCCTTTGAGTGTTTGCGGGAATGTGTGACATTTAATGACATTGGAGACCCCTACAAGGGTCATTTGACCATCGTATCTGGTGAGGTGATCGTCGGGGTCTGTGATGTCATCGAAACCTTCTAGGGATGACATTCTAAATCCTTTAGGAATAGGCTCCTCCAGGATTTTTGGGCAGAAAGGGGAACGTTTTGCCAATGTTCCATCTTTCCAATTTAGTGGCATTATCTTCTGGGGGTTTTCTTATCCCGGGGTGTGAAGATGCTTCTCTTTCATGGCCATAGTCGACTTGCCTCTGAATCGGCTCCAAGACAGTATAGACGGTATTTGCGGGTTGTTGGTCGAGACGTGGTGGTGCTGTCGTGGGCACCCAAATTTAGAACCTTGCTCCAATCTAATTTTCTGTAGTAGTGTGAGTAAGGGT